>KL283918.1:27695-42385 GCA_000699545.1 Podiceps cristatus
AAGAATTAATATGAATCAAATGAAACTGGAAGATGACAGGTTGAGAAGAAGGTACTTCTTTGCAGCATGTCTGTAAAATATGGAACTTACTGCTGCAGGATGTTGCAATCAGACAAATTCATGGAAGAAAGATTTACCAAAGGCTTTTAGCCCCAGAAACAAAATCTGTGAGTCGTAAAATCTTTTGGCCTTTCACTGTTAAGCTGGTCAAGTAGGACTGCATGCTCGTCTTGTTCTTACTCTCTTTTCTAGGCACTTGCTAACTGTCATGGTCAGTGACAGAGCTTGGACTGGGGATGCTCTTTGGCCCAAGCCAGTGGGGACACTCTGATGTTGTTTGGAATGAGTCAATTATAGAAGCAAGTATTAGAGAGTTTGCAAAAGGTTTGTTACACTTATGGGATAAGACTTTCTGGTGAACTTCAAGGACACAACTTTAATTTTTTTGTGAGTCACTGAGGTGAATGCCACGGAACAGGAGGTTAGGAAAGTACCTTATGTGTAACTGAAAGCGACATCTTAGCAATACTGGAAGGAAGCAGCTCTGTGAAATCTTATTACCCCAGGAGACAAAGGAGCCCATGGCATGCTTGCCACTAGTGCGTGACCCTTTTGCATCAGATGACTACTTGGTTTGATTGCACCACACTGAAGAGGATCAGTGTTAACTCGGAGGAAACCTCCAGAGAACAGAAGTCAAAGAAAAGGCATAGTGGTGTTGGTAGCTCTCTTTCCACAATGTGGCTTGCTTTCCCTTAGCAAATGATTTAATATTTATCTGGAGTCAAATAATATGACTTGTATTTCCTAACTAAGCAAGCCCTTGGGGTAGTGTTATGTCCAGATTTCTCATGAGTCTGGGATTTTTTGTTGTTATTTCCTCACTGTTGGAAATTCAGAGGGATGGCTCCTCAGGCTGATGCATTCACTTGCTGGTAGCTAAACCAGAGGCCAGATCTGGACCTGTTTCCTCAGGGCCTCAGCTTCGATATAGCCATCATCAGTCATGTGGAGGGGGGAGGCCAAATTCTCCCCTTTGCCACAACAGGTCTTTGCACGTGATCTGTGAACGCTTGCTTGCTTTTGGGGGTTGTAGAGGACTGCAGGAGGTGTGAGGCCGTGGAAGACTGATCTGTGGCATCCTGGAGCTGTATTCTTGTATTTGGCTTCCAGTATCCGCCCTGATTCTTTTGTTTGGGAACCTGGTAAATAATCACTGCATTTGCGTAAGCAAACAAAACCTCTCTTGTTTGTTTTAATAGCAGCCGTCTTGATGTTTGAGCATGACAGAACACAGCAAAGCTAGGCTGGGTAGGAGAAGTATTATTTTGGGTTGGTTACCTGTCCCCATCACGTACTTATGTCCATGGTCAGCTACTTCATGTGCACATCAAGTCTTGTGTTTTATTACTGTGGATAAAATTTTCTGTGTGGATGATGTTCCCATCCATGTTTAATAGAGAGTTTAGTGGGATTTTTGGATGCCAATGCAATTTGTGTTATAATGATATGCCGTGGGAAAAGATGCTGGTGTGTTTGCTGCCGCCTCAGGTGCGTGCTGACATGCTT
Organism: Podiceps cristatus; assembly: GCA_000699545.1. Lineage (NCBI taxonomy): Eukaryota > Metazoa > Chordata > Aves > Podicipediformes > Podicipedidae > Podiceps > Podiceps cristatus. The sequence continues at coordinate 29,265 of KL283918.1, forward strand.
ACCAAAGCAACCAACCATGTGTGGGAAAAGATGCCGGTGTGTTTGCTGCTGCCTCAGGTGCATGCTGACATGCTTACCAAAGCAACCAACCATGAGCGGTGTGTCTCGGTGAAAACCTTTCTCTGGAGGGGACATGCAGGTATAGATGCAGAAAGCAGCGGCGGAGAAACAAGTCTAGCAGCAGTTGATGGTTTTGCACGACTTTAGGGAGATTTGCGCATGGTTTGGTAGGTTAGAGGTTGCTACTTCGTGCCTATTTGGGTGTACAAGTTTTTGTTTTCAAGGGACTCTGGTGGAGGATGAGTGAGACCAGCCTGGAAAGGAGAGGGAGCTATGTATGCCTAAAGCAGGGAGCCAAGTCTTCCCTTTGTATGTTTTAAAATAAAAGCTTCTTTTGCTCCATCAGTGGTGGGGTAGCCTAGGCTCAAACAGCTCCCAGTTTTCCCAGTCAGAGCAGCCCTCAGGGACTTTGTTAAAGCATCAAGAGGCCAGTGGTGTGCATTCAGCTAACATGCTCTTGACGTGCTCCTGCCTTGCCAGGCAGCAGGTGAGGCAGGGCCAGGACCGCTCGCCTCCGCTGCAGGATTGCTCCCGGCAGCTGAGCAGGCTTAAGGCAACTGCTGAGGTGTATTCTCCTGCCAAAAGTATTTGCCTACTACTCCGATATACTAGTGAGAATCCTTTAAGCTCTTTATGAACTTGTGAAACAAACCCTGTAGAAAATGTTTGTTAGTTTAAAAAAGAATTAAGTTTTAGTATTTGAGAATAGGAAGAATAGTGGTTCAATAAAATTCTACTACGGGTAAGCCAAGTTATTGGAGCTATGATGAGACATGGCTTTATTTTTTTTTTTTTAAATCATTGAACTTCAGAAAACAATACAAATAAGGTTCAGCCAAACAACTGTGAAAATGGAATAACTGATGGGAAATCTTTTAGCAAGTATTATACTCCTTTAAAAGTAGAAACAGCTTGAACTGTGCCACTGACAAATTTTCAGCAGATCAGTTCCCAGCAGTGCAAAGTTACATTTAGCTCAGAAAGGAATAAAAGCTGTTATTTACCCTGAGGTTGGAGGTGCGTTTGGGACACAGAGCTCTGGCAGCTCCACTCTGCACTGGGAGGTGGGAGGGCACCTACTGTCATCAGGGACAGAAACGTCAGCAGCAGGAACGAGTCAAAGTGCTGATTCAAATGACACTGCAACTGGGAAGAGCCTGAATACAGGCTTTGACTTTGCTGCTGCCCTTTATCTGGGTAAGCAGCACTGGTGGGGTGCCGCGTTCCGATGGTCTGAGGCATGATGCTCCTCTTCCTCGCCCTGCTCAGCAGTGACCTCGGGGAGGTGGATCAGAGGGCATGCGTTTGAAGTCTCTTCAGCAGAAGAATGTTTTTATAAGCACAGTGGCCTAGAGATGCAGGAGCAGAATGGTTTGTAAGAAGAGGTAACAGCTTTTAATTCAATCAAGAGAGAGAATTGAAAGAATGGGCCTACTTTTGGATACATCCTTCGGGCTTCCCCAAACAAATGGGGGAGGGGTGGGAAGGGACTGGGATTTTGCTGTTTCATTTCTGTTATTGTCTATTTTGTTTCACTTCAATTTTAGATGTCTGTTCAGGAAGAAGCATTACTTACTTTACGTGGTCTCGTCAGTTAAGCAAATCACTTTTTCTTAGGTGGAAGTTGTGTTGGTATGTCCCTTCGAGTTGCACAAGTTTTTAAGAAAAAACAAAACAAAAACCCAAACAAAATTTTAATTTCATTTTGCTTCATGCAGCCTCAGATCAAGTTTGCTTTCTTATTACTTGAAGGCTGCAGAAATGTTCCCTGACATATTACTTCCCATTGTAATTTAATTTTGATGGCACTTTGAATGCTTTGTGCTTTTATGTGCAGCAAATCATACCTCATCATTAAAATTGTCTTGCCTTTTCTATTAAGGTTTATATTTGTTAAGAACACTGGAAAGTAACTTAAAAAATGAAAAGTAGCAAGTCTTTCAAAAAGCAAAGAGTTGTAGTTGGAAGGCTAGACTTAGAAGTGGTATTTGTAACGCAACTCTGTCCTGTTCCAGTACAAAGACTACTTAGACTAACACCACAATCTTTATTTGTTTAATCACTAAATTTCATTAGTGCACTCAGTAGTACTAATACTTGAACTAAACTGTTACATATTTTTTGCAGCAAATTATTACAATGAGGGTGGTAAAGCACTGGAAGGGGTTGCCCAGAGAGGTGGTGGAGGCCCCCTCCCTGGAAACATTCAAGCCCAGGTTGGACGGGGCTCTGAGCAACCTGATCTGGGTAATGGTGTCCCTGCTCACTGCAGGGGGTTGGGCTAGATGACCGCTAGCGGTCCCTTCCAACGCAAAACATTCTATGATTCTGTGATTCTATGGTTTTGGAAATGTTTCTGATGCCTTTCTAGTGCTTTTACTGCACTGAAATGTAGTGAATCAAAGCAATGAGCAAGATACTTGCTAAAACACTTAGGGGAGTCTGCATCAATGTAGTATCAGAAAATCAGAGGAGTCGTCTTATCTGAATTTGGGTTTTTTTGGGGGTGATAAGAAGTGAGACAGAAGTCCGCAGGGGATATAGCATAGACGTCATGTACAAAATGTTTTTCCATTGTAATGCTAATATTTCATTTTTTATGAAGGAAGTTGTTTTTAGGAATGAAAATCTATTGCCTTCTGGACCAGGAAGATGCTGGCAATTCCACTGAAAAGACCAACAAAGACACAAGTCATGAGCATTACTAATGATGTTTCATGTTCTGTGAATCTGTCCATTAGGAGCTGTTTTAAGATCCCCATCTCTTTACACTTGAGCTGTTGAAAAGCCATCAGTATGGGAGAACAATTTCTGTTCTGTGCCCTAATCAGTCCGGATTTGAATCAGTGGTTTCAAAATGAAAGAGTCTGTGTTCTCTTAACAGTTTCTTGCACTGCTTAGTTATCCTAAAAAGATATTTTCCACTTGAGCAGAACAGAAAATTAAAAGAAGACATAGCAAAAGTTGTGAAGAGTGAGATTGAAAGGAAGATCTGAACATAATGAGATAAAGATAAGTAAAAGAATTATTGTGCTTTTCTTCCCTGATTGGAAAAAAAGTTTGTCCAGAAAGCCAGAGCAATAAGTGCATTGACATAGCATCCTCACAATCTTCTCAGACTTTATCCTCTAAATAGCATAATAACTCTTCACCAGGTAATATTGTGTACAGAAACTGGGAATGACTTCAGTGTTTGATTCAGTCTCCACACTGAGCGTCACCCTTATATTCACACGTCAGGAGTGCTAACAGTAAATGGCCTTTAAAAGCAAATGGAACTCTGAGCATTTTCCTGCAAGCAGGAGAATAGGAGCTAATGGAAATAACACAAGTGCCATCCATATTATTACAATACATAGATGCAAAAATGCCCGTGATGTCTAGGAGCCTTTGAGCAAGAGGATGTGTCAGTGAGATGTGGAGAGGGCTCTGCCTGAGACGAGAGCAACATGTCTCGATTATTCTAGGGTCACTATCGGCACGGAGCCAAGGACTTGCAAAAGTGTGTCTGTAGCCTTTAGCTATGCATAGGACTTTTGGGTCATCCGGCTTTACCTTTTGCCTTAGATTTGGCCATTTCAATACTTTTCTCCCTATTCACATCATGCACTCTGAGATTATTTCCATTTTGGCCAGCTCCTGTATATGGAACTGGCCCTAAAATGAGACCTTAAAAATAGAAGTGTGCCACAAGGGAATGTAACAAACATCCACCCACTGGAGCTGTTGAACAACAGGCAGCAAGGTGCAGGCATCTTGTAGGATGAACTTCAGTATTGAAAGCACAACTAAATATGACTATAAATATGACTAAAGATAGGATGTTCCTAATAGTCAAAGAGCAGTCATTTTATTTATTTTTTTAAGCCAGTTCATAAAATTGAACATCAATTCCTGTGACAACCTGAATGCTTCCTTAGGGAGCCTAAATATCTTGCAAGTTTGTTGTTACCTAGATATGGGAATTTTGTCCAGAGTGCCCAAATGTTATTCTTGAAACACTTTGCTAAAGCAATATAGAAAAGAGTTAAGTAGAGGGGAAAAAAAAGGAAATATTTTATGATTGTCATATTAATGGTGAGCTTTAATGCATATGTGTGTTAATATTTTGTTATGAGGGAGCTGTAGAAAAAACCTGGAGTAAATCAAAAGGATTAATTTGTTTTCTTCTCTCCTTAGCTATAGAAAGAAAATGTTAGGCTTGCAAAGCAAGGCAACCTTTTTCAGCACAGGCCATCCACAATGCTGGGGCTGTACAGTGAGTATGTCTTCATGACAAGCAATTAACAGCAGTAATAGATGGAAGCGTTATTTTGCATTTTGGATTAATACAATAAGCCCATTTTGCATCAGAATTTCACAAAAGTAATCTTTTTGAGTAGCAATGTACCTATTTGAACTGTGAGAACAGAATGCATGGCAGTGGCAGTAGCATAGGAATGCTTTTTGTGTTTCAAGTCCTGCTAGCAAAACCTCAGAAGGTCTTTTTTCAGCTAATGGTGGCAGGCAGGTGGTCTGGCATGGGGGATGTCTGCGGGTTGGGATGGGGTAGTATTGACGATGTTCAGGTACCCGTAGCCTTGGTTAATCCTCCTCTTATCACAGCGTAGGTAACTCCAGCTGACTCGTGTTTTTTTTCTGCTCAGCAGCTGAGGCTGTAAGAGGACTTGTCAGTCCAGACAACTGAACAGATGTCCAGTGATGAGACTGTTCTCACATGAAACCTCTGCCCCCTTGATTTGCTGTTGATTTGGAAACCACTTTATGTCAACATAGGCAAATAGGGGAGATGGCAGCTAGCCTGTATCTGTGTGAAACTGTTGGCAGAGACCTGAAAGCATTTTAATGTGGATTTTTAACCTCTCCCTTTCCTGTCAAACAGTACTGTCAGCCATGTGGACTTCAAGGTACGGATCGAGTCTGGCAGGCTCGTTCACTGTCTGTGTGTGTGTGGTTTGGTACCCGATACAGCTTCTCTGATTTCTTTAGCACCAGGCAGCTGGATTGCCCCAGTTCAGAAGTTCAGGAATGAACCCCAGTTCAGAAGTTCAGGAATGAATTGCAAACTGTTGCTCCCTGCAACTTTAAAATAAAACCACAAAGGAAACAAGATTTTTTTTTTTTTTTTTTTTTCAACCTCAAGCCGTGGACAACCAGGAGGAAACTTCTGGCTTGCCAGATTTCTCACACACCTGTCCCTTCAAAGTCAGTGTGCCAGATTGCAGAGAAAGGCTACGCTACTGTTAGTTTTGTTAAACATTAATGCCAGTTTCCTCCCTTTAAGCATACAAAGGGACAGAGGTTTGACAAACGCACTCAGACCGTGTCACTTGTTGCTCGACAAGGGAAGCAGGCAGCACTGAGGAAGCACAGAGGCTACGGCAGAGCACAAGCGACTGAGAGCAGAATTCCTCTGTCTCCATTCTACATCTTTCCAGGGGGGAAGAGCTTCTGAGTAAGTCTGGGAGCGGTAGGCTGAAGCGATGGCAGTGATGGGTAGCTGTGTGCTTGTCAGAGGCATGAGAGGAGGAAACTAAATAAAGCAGAAGTGAAGAGTGTAAAGTGCCATAGCACTGAAATCTTTAGTGTCCTTTCCTATAACCAGTTTTGCAGTACATGGGCTTTCTACTCATAGGCAGGAACTTGACACCAGCCTTCTGCTTACTAAAGACAGTGACAGGAGTTTACCTATTTTCCAGAGTTTGCAACTCTGTTACAGAACGGGGACTTTGTGAGACTGAAACGTGTTTTTATAGCCCCTCTCTTCCCCTCCTCCCCCTACCTCTCTTGCTCTTAGAACCTAGTTTCTCTGCCTGGCTAAATGTATGTTTCTTGTCTAGTCTGAGATTCCAATTTTTTCTCTGCAATTCTTAAAGGTGATTTTTAAATTAGACAGTGGAATTCATACCCATGCATTCTGCCACTGCTCTCTTTCCTTGCCAGATATGCCCCTGGATGGCGGTGTGTATGAGGAATGACACCCTTTTTTCTGGCATACTTGGGTTGCATACTTTGGACATACTAAGCTAAATTTAGCTTTATTGTACACAAAGTGTTAGTCGATTAGGGAGAGGCCATACTTATTTTGTACCTAGACTGAATATGGCTTACAATGACTGCTTTTCTAAATGCTGGCCAACGATGGAAACCCAGAGTTAAATGCAGCGCTGCTGGCACACTTCTGTGTGCTGGGTTGGCTTTGATGCCTGGTTTCTCTCTCTCTCTCTTTCTCTCTTTTAACATGTTTTCTAAGAAACTTACTTTCTGGGGTATGAGACAGTGTGAGGTGTGTGTTTGTTTTTACCACTGAATAAATATCAGAAGTCTTATGGGTTTGTGCTTTTCAAGAAAAAAAAAAAAAAATGTGTGTTGTGGGCCAAACTCTTCGGGCCTCTGTGGGATGTAATTTAGGGTCAGAATCTGGACTTCAATTTGTTGATTCAAATATTCATTATTTGACAGCCCATGGGTTACTGCAAGGAGTTTGTTACTTTTTGTAATCTTTAGAGAGCAAATATTTTCACAGCTGATGAGCTTACAAAGGTTGCTAGTTGCTCTTTCTTGGTGCCTTATACATGGATGTTGGTATTGCTTCATTTGCTCCATAACATTTTCATTTTCTTGATGCTTCGCCTGCTATGTATCTACCTGTAGGGACATGAGGTTTATTTTTGGCTTTGTCCTGACAGGAAAGGATGGGTGATAGAAGAAATCTCTACTTGCTTTTAGTTGCTCAAAGTTGAAGTTTAGTTGCCCTAAATTAAGTAAAACTTGCAGTTCCTTATTACTGTGCAGCACGGTAGCAAAATGTTTTCATCCTCAGGGTTATAATACATGCAAATTCTCTCAGAAGGTGTGAAAAGTAAAAATGTATTGGCTGGCTCCTTATAAAACCTAATAGGCCAACAGAAGAGTGTAAAACTAAATCCACAGTTTTATAAGAAGCTGAGGTCTTGTGAGAATAAAATGTTTATAAAGGATATATAAATCCCCTAGATACTATCCTGATTCCAAATTTAGGCCTGAGATCCCACAGCTCTTGTAGGTGTGGTGATGAAATGTGGTCTGGGAGGCTCATTTCAGCTGGGTGAGTAATGTACACGTTTGTTACCCTTGATCACAGTGAAGAAGGTGATGGGGAGTGTCTTTCCCTGACCTAACTCTGCTCCTGTTGACGGTTATGGTCAATAAAAAGCAGAGAGAAGCCAATGTCTGAATCTTGAACAGTTTCCTTTAGATCATGTTTTGAATTTTGGTGTGCACAGTGCATGAGCCCTGGCTGATCGCCTTTTTGTTAATATTCAGTGAAACTGAATTAGGGCCAGATGTAGCCTTCGGTCAAGTAAAATTTGGCCTTGTCTGGAGTCTTAGGTAAATAAGTGTAATAGCAACAAGTATTGAGAGTCATAGCTTGGCTTCTCCTCCCCGCCCCCTTTTTTTTTTTTTTTTTTTCTTTCAGTTTTATGTGTGTCTGCCAACAGATTGGGGAATAAATAGATCAAAGATTTTTTTCAAAGCTGTGTTCAATTAAAAAATCCCCAACAACTCTTGGCTGGCAAAGTCTTTCATGTAACATTCAGTTGTGGGTATGCCCAACACATTTCCTTATTTTCCTGGGTTGTTTAGCTAAAAAAAGTAGAATGAAGCATACAGTAACCAGTCAGATACAGTAACCTAACTTAATCTTCAGTGCAAATGCTATTTAGACTAAAACTTCGTTGTTTGTAAGTGTACATTTGTGCCAGATGTATTCCTTAAACCTTCCTATAACAAATTTTGCATCAGTTTGCATCTTTAGTGGCTTCTCTGTAGTAACTCTTGATTTGTGCTAACATAAGCCAGAAGAAAATCAAACCCCAATTCATAGATATTTAAAGAAAGTGAATGAGAAAGGGTCATCAGTAAAACTGAATGAAAATGCCCTTTTAAATTCAAGCAAAGTATTCCATTTCTTCTTAATCTGTACAAATCTATGCATACTGTAAGGTGTACCAATGGTCATGTTTGTCATAGCTGGAATTTATTTTGCATCCCATAAAGTCAGAGCCACTAAAGAAAATTAGGATGTTAAGAGAGGCCAGGGTTGTAAAACTTCAAATCTTTCCTCCGTCAGAGGTAGGATGCAGCTTCCAGAGATGAGACACGTTGTCTACTCAATTGAAATCTACAGAGTAGACTCTTAATGTGTATTTTACATTATTTCACCTGTAGTTACATTCCTTTGCTCCTCTCACCATGGCATCTGTAGAACGGTGTATCTGTGAATGTCGGGCAGTGCAGCTGTGGCCTGTTGTATAGCATTGGATGGGTCGTATACGATACGAGGGATGTCAGCTCACAGCTTGCAGGTCAGTATAAGACATGGCAGGCAGTGGCACCTTCTGCAAGCTGTTTGTACCCTCAGTCTGTCCTGATACCAGAGCTGTGCTTCAAGTCTGTACTAGCTGTTTTTTTCTGAACGTGCGTAGTATTACATTCCACTTCAGCACATATTTCTGGTATTTGAGAAAGCAGCGAGTGTCCATGTGTTTCCTTCCCTCTCCCTTGCTTCGGCACGTCCACAAGTCATATTTCACTTATCAACTGGTTTTTCTTTTTCCCCCTTTTTTCAGGTGCTTAAAAAAAATAAAATATCCTTCATCTAATTTTGATCCTGTAGTTGTTCGCTTAAGTCATGTATTGTGAGAGGTATTACTAGTGCTCGTCTCTACAAAGTCTGTTATGAATGTTGGACTTGTTCTTAAAAAAAAAAAAAAGTATAACTTTTGTTAGGAAAACCATTTTGGTCATCTTTGAGGGTTACAATGAATGTCAGCATAAGTGTGAGACACAGACAACTGTCGGGGTGTGATTGCCTAAGTGACTGGGAAGTTCTCAGAGGAAGGTAATACCCTTTATGTTGGAAAAATAGTCCAAGTTTTAGGACAGAGATCTTTGGGGATCTAGGCAGGTAGAAATACACTCTTCTAAGAGACAAAGGAAAGAGGGTGAAACTTATAAAATGAAGCTAAAGATGAAGAACAAGGGCACATTTCTCTAGTCTTATGCTTGTAAGAGTAACACAGTAATGAACAAAGCTGTCAAACTGTTTCATCTGTATTACAGAAACGTACAAAAAGTGCCCTTCAGAGGACAAATAAGCTTTCTTAGCATCATGCAACCTGGAGTGTGCTGATTGATTGCCGTTATTTCAGCGTTTTGCTTACAGAGAGGTTCACACAAGGCTGAACTGAGTTGCTGCAGTTATCTTGATGACAGGATGGTACCCAGCTATTGGTCAGAGATGAGACCCCTCACAGGCCTGAGCACTCATCAGATGAAGTTTAAAATCAGAATTACTCCTTCTTTTCCCCTGCCTCCCATAGTGCATATTACTTGTGAACTACCTTCACAATAGACGAGCTTCAAGTGCATGGCAGCCAGACAGAGTTGGGTCGGGTAGGCTGTATTCAGACAGGGCTAATGTCAGTTGTTCTGGATTCACAGACACAGTGCAGGAGCTTCTATTCTGCTGGAATTTTAAAATGTATTTTGCTTTTAATTTTATTGTAGTGTATTTTAATATTTTATTGTAGTGTATTTTAATTTTTTTATTTTATTGTAGTGTATTTTTTTCTTAATTTTAATGTTTATTTGATTGCATTTCCTATGCGGTGCAGTAACTCCAGAAGCAGTACAGACATTTTCAGGTCTTTTCAATCACTTGGGTGTTACCCTGTTGTGATATACTGTATTTTCTCTAGATGTCTCAGGCCTCAAACTTGCTGGATTGTGATATTAGTAGTTGAAATGATGACAGAAATTAAGCATGCTTGTTTCACAGCAGACAAATGGATAATGACTTTTAGTCTTATAACCTACTCTTCTAGGATGCTTTCTCACTGTGTTAAATAAACTAAGTTGCAAAACCAGAAAACCGGAAAAAGCAGAAAGACCTCACTGGACATTGGCAGCGCACTGGGACTAGAGTTAAGCTGGTGGGTCTGGAAGGAAAATGTGGATACTGGTAGGAGAAGCAAAGAATAGGTTTTTATATTTATTCTGGAAGCAACTTCTCTGAGTGAATATTGAGAAGGTCTGTAAAAGATGAGATGTAGTCCTGAATTCTTTTTCCATCCCTATTAGATATTTATTCTTAGGGCTATTTTTTGCCTGACCTAGGAGTTGGTTTACATGTAAAGCAGGGAAGGCGAGCTTGGCTGGGTTCTGGATTAGTGTGCAGCCAGGACTCGTGACTCTCCGGCTTACAGTTTCCTTTTCCCTTTGGGTATAAAGTATTTCAGTAGAGTATACAGTGGCCACGTAAGGTTTTCTGACTTCTCAGAGGAGAAGAGGGATGAACCTATTTTACGACAGCTGTCCAAAACAGAATTCCAGACTTGGAGGTTGTCAAACCCAGAATGGCCTCAGATATGTTGAAAACTAAGCATCACAATTTATAAAAATAATTTTTAACCCTTCTCAAATTGCATACATGCAAGTGTAGAAGACTTGCAAAGCTCTGGCAGAATTGTTTCCAAAGAGTTTATTGCTTTGAGATTTCAGGGCAGACAAACAAATACGTTGAAAAATCACCCGTGCTTTGAAAAAGTAAAGCCGAGAGCTTCCATGCGTGCTGGGATTTTGAACAGTCATGTTGAGACATGCTGCTAAAGAATGAGTTGCAAGGACTGGCAGTTCTTAAATAGGCAAATAAGGGCTTGTGCGTTCTTCCTGATTTAAGAAAATGCTATCGTTTGCTGTGTTGCAATAAAATCCCCAAGATCTTAAGAAACCAGGTGAGACTCAAACATGCTGAACCTTTTCCAGAACATAATAAAAATAAGTAACAGTGGACATAACAGTGGAAATGCCTTTTGCATAAATTATTATTCAGAACATGTTATGGGAAAAGAGTAACTGTGAGGGATGCTTCCATTTCTCAACTTTGAATCACTTTAATTTTTTGAGGAGAAAATGAGAGATGGTTCCATGAAACCAGTGCACTGTACTTCAGTGGAAAAGAAGGAATGGCTCTTTCTGATATTTCAGTTCTTGCTTTTGATATTTTTCTGTGTGCAGTCAGCTTCTGATCACTGTGATGGAAAGTACAATGCAGGCTGGTCAATGTTCTGTGCTTTGAGTAATTGAATTTGAAGAGAGGGGAAGAAAAAGCCTTAAACACGGCATTGTTTAAAAACCATCCTGCACTTGCCTTATAAGAGCAGAAGACTGCCATAAATCTAGAGCGGCAGGGAATCTAGCCCTCTCAGTCTAGATAATTTCACAATTTCCTGTTATCTTCTTCACCCTTAGAAATTTCTTGGCAAAGGCCTGTACCTAGTGCACGTTGATTGATCACATTTTATTTTACAGTAATTTGTGTTTGTCAGATTTTCTTGCTGTCTTTGCTTTACAGATCCAGTCTAATTCAAGTATTTAGGATTTGACTCATCAGCTTTGATTTATTTACCCTTTTTTTTTTTTTTTTTGTACCATTATAGAGCATAGTTGCCACTTCACGTAACTAACTTTGGCAAAATAACTCCTGAATTTCACTGGTGGAAATCATAAGTTTTGCTTCTAAGTCATAAAAATGCAGTTCAACTGCAGTCAGCTGAGTTGCTGTGTGCTTCATGAACTGACTGCAAAGACCCAGAGCTCTGGAGGGGTTTTATACACAGGAATTCACCACAGCACTCTCACAAATGCATCCCACGTTTGTTATCATTCACTCAGCAATTTTTGGGAGCACAGAAACTAGAGCTTTTAAAAAATGGCACACAGAGCTTGATCTCTTGTGTTTCACAGTCCTATTGGCCTGTCATTTTGTAACTAGTTCTGATATGGTCTCAATTTTTATTTAAATGGAAAGTATCAAAATTTGTTGGGGGGAAATTCAGAAGTACCAACAGAAAAGTAATTGGTGTTTCTATTTTTCTACTATCTTTAAGCATTTCATGATATTCATCCACTTTAATTTTTATTGCCTTATCCTCTCTAAATGCTGGGACTCTTACGTCACCAGCACATGTTCATGAGAGTGAGCCTATTTCAAACAGTCTTATAATGCAAATCCACTTTTCAGTTTGGGAAGTATTTTCTATCTTATTTTTCTCACAATCCCAAAGTCAACAATAAAGGGAGGTGGGTATCTGGAATGCAGATTTTCAGGGATTTTGAACCATGCTCCTGGTGAGACCTCAAAAATCATAAAGGGTCTGGTGGAAGAGAGGTTTTTCTGTTGCCACTGAAATCACTTTCCAAGCGAGAGGCAAGATACAACAAGTTGTACTACTCACTTCATTACCAAGTTGAATCAGCTCAAAAACCACCTTACTACTGCGTGCCCACCACTGAATGCAAAAAGTTCACCTCCTTTACTCCCCATAAGATCTTACTTAAATTTAAAATAATTAAATATAATCTGTAGTTGTCGACTTGAGTTATGTAGAAAATTACAATACTGTTTGCTATGCTACCATGCAGAATATATTGTAATAAAGGTTTACTGCCAAACAAAATTGGATTTAAATTCAGTAGTGCAGGAAGTCTATAATCCCTAGTAACAAGGAGTAACAATAATATTGATTTTAAAGTCCTTTTCTACTCCTGGTACGATTACTACAATGAAAGATTCAATGCATCTTTGATGTAGTGTACAAGGCAGTTGTCCAAGCCTAGATGCTCATTTGTATTTGAGAAGAAAATGTCAAAACTCAAAGTACCATCAATACTTGGGATCCTCTTGGGCCATCTCAGCTAAGCAACAAAGCCATTTCATACCACTTATTTTGGTGGTGGGTGTATGTTTGACCCTCACGCCAACCACCTGGTAACTCAGTGAGCCCAGTCTGACTACCTGCGTCTGTCCCCTGGGCGTTTGCCGTTGCTGCCTTACGGTAATGCCTGGCTGAGCGCTCTGCAGCAATCACTGCTGCTGCCTTTCTGTCCCCACTGGCGGGATGTAGCTAGGGGTGGGGACATGAAACGGCACGGTGTCACAGGCAAAGGATGCTGAATCTTTCCTTCTCTGTCCAATGGTTTGTTTCATAACTGTCCTGGTTTCAGCCAGGACGGAG
>KL283919.1:8331-20464 GCA_000699545.1 Podiceps cristatus
ACCTTATAACACATCTCCAGTATTTTCCCAATCTGTAACAGAATAATTAATCATTTGATATTTCTTAAAGCACAAGGTTTTGCTGTTGTACAAGTAATCCAAACACTTTTTTCAAAAGAAGAAATTTAAAATATACTCTGTGTGTAAACAAGGTTGACAACATCAAGTGTAAAAGTTCAAGAGCCTAAAAGTAAGCCTGAACTCCCACTAAACTTGGCATTTAAATTCTAAATTCTTCTGGACTTTGTATTATGATCTTTGAGGCTTGCAGTATACAAATACTCTGACCTAAGACTATATTCTCTAATTCATGAATTTCTGTACATGGCATTTTATCATCAAACCTGTAAATAAAAGTGAACCCTACCATGTTTGTCAAGTAAACCTACTAATTAGTTCAGGAGTTGGGGTTTCTTTTGTTAAAAGAAAATAACAAAAAAGAAAATACAAACCAGAAACACCTGCCATGATTTCAGTGATCTGTGGATATTTAAGCTTTAATTAAAAGCTCAAGCTCCCAAAGACAAGAATTTTAATATTCTCTTTAAAAAGAAATCAAGCCTTCCTTGTGGCAGAGAAGAGTTTGAAGTTGTGAACCAAATATATCCTAAAGGCTCAGAATCCAATAGGTTTGTATAGAGATTTTGCCTCCCTCAGATGAGCATTTTTAAAGCCAGTCACAGGATTTTGGACCCTTTTGGACTGTCTTTGCAATAACTTTCTCTAGAGCTTTTTATCTCCTTTTGAAAGTTAACATCTACCACCTTATCCTGTTTGCTTTTAAAAATAAGAAAACTACAGGTTCTTGTAGGCTAGTTATCCAATTATCTCATGAGTAAATCAATGTGTATTATAGCTATAGTAGCATCTTTTCCCCTCCACCTTCTTAATCATAACTTCACCTCCAAATTAGTCTAAACAGCAAGAAACCTGAAACTATTCTCTCTCATGTGGGCAGAATCTCAATATAATAAAATGCTTTTAAAGTTAAAAGACAAGTTCCATTAAGCTATAAACAAGAGTTGTTCTAAGATGGAGATTGAGGTAGGCCAAAAAGGAAAATACATACATGTTTTAAATAAATGGTTCTTTGCTCTGCCTATATCATCTTTGCAAGTTACTTCTTGTTTCCAGCTTGATGATAAACTCACTAGTGTTTACCTATGGTGACAGTGCAATACTCCATTCAAACCCTAGGAATCTTCTTTCCCTTATACCCAAGGCCTAGATGTCTGATCTCTGCATTTCTCAGCTGTTTTTCAGGCTCTCCAAGCTGAAAGATTTCTCATCTCCTTGACTCTTTTCAGCTGCCCCTAGACTTTTGAAGCTCTCTGCCCTGCCTGAGCAGGAGCAACTTGAACAGGCAGGCAGAACAGTTCCTTCTTCCTGCAAAGGCGTGCTGCCTATCTGCGTCTCCCTGGGGTTTTAAATGGTGCGGTCCCTTGGAGCAAACACACATGCACCAGAGGTGTGTAAAGTCATACACACAGCACTTTAACCATGTTTACAATAACAAAAAAATGTAAACCAAACCACCCAGCATTGTTGTTAATGCTTCCAGTTTACAGGTGTGAAAGTCTAACTATTGCCATGATAGTGCTGAATGTGAACTGCATCACTTCCCCTGCTGTTACCTCATTACTGCTAAACACATAAATGAGATGAGAAAAGATAGTTTTAAGTCTTATAAAAGAAAAAAGTACCACCTAGAAAATTGCAAACAAGTGTTCTTTTTGTTTTCAGAACTCAAAGCATAAGGACTTGAAGTATAAGGGTTTTTTTCCCCCCCCTCTTATTTGTTTATATTTACATAACAATTTAATTCAGAATTATAAGATACTGAGACATGTCATAATTCTGTAGTGTCAAGAGCTTAGAGGTGCGGGGAACATTTAAATATGAAGAGCCTATCCAGAAATAGTGCCAAAGTCTACCAAATGGTAACTATCATGCAGAAATAAGAGTCAAAAGACCTTTACATGTTCTCTTAATATATACACCCATTAAAAAAGAAAGCTTTAAAAGTACTAATCTTGAGTATTGTCAATAATCCCATTCCAGTCAGCCTTTTGATGATCAAAGGACTAGGAGAACCTGCTCTATGAGTAAAGACTAAAGGAAGTAAAACTTTTCTTCCTGGAGAAGACTCAGACAGTATTCCACTACTTAAAGGGCACCTAAAAAAAAAAAAAAAAAAAAAAAAATGGACAGAGGCTCTCTTCACAGGGAGCTACACAGAGAAGACAAAGGGCAACAGGTACAGTTTGCACCAGGAGAGATTTTATTTCAATATAGAAAATTAACTTATTTTTATAGTGGTAACAGTCAATCACTGGAACAATTTACCCTGGGACACGGGAGAGTCCTACCACTGGGTCTGTTCATGTTCTGCCTAGGCAGAGTGGTAGATAATCCTCTCTTCACAGGGAGCTACACAGAGAAGACAAAGGGCAACAGGTACAGTTTGCACCAGGAGAGATTTTATTTCAATATAGAAAATTAACTTATTTTTATAGTGGTAACAGTCAATCACTGGAACAATTTACCCTGGGACACGGGAGAGTCCTACCACTGGGTCTGTTCATGTTCTGCCTAGGCAGAGTGGTAGATAATCTTTGTCTAGTCTACCTTTCTCACAAAAGGCTAGACCAGATCTTTTGAGGTCCCTTCCAGTCTGGGCTATTCTATTGATCCTAGTTAGTGAAAATATTTTAACTGTTGCTGCAAGTGTCAAGGAACATTGATAACCAAGACTTGGCTCTCCAAATAGCAAAAGCATAGCTTAGTTTAGCATATTGTTTACTGGACATATTTATAACATACCCCCACATGAGTATATAGACACATCCATACCCACACATGCTACATACTACAGTTAGTACAAGTTTTGCCCAATAGCATATGCAGCAAAAAGCTGGTAACATTTAGCCTTATTCACTAATTTGCCTTGATTAAGCAGGCATAATCCACATAACATTCATTAGAAAGATGTGGAATTTCAAAAGCTGTTCTAAACTGTCTGCAGAGCACAGTTTCTTTGACTAGAGTAGAAGAAAGGACAGTTTGCAATTCCTATATAGGAATAATTGCAAGTCTCTGCCAGTACACAAAATATGCTCTCAGCTGTGATCTTCCTTATTTCAAATAGGTTTCAGGTATACATTACCTCTGTTTCTCTAGTGTTTAACTTGTGTTTTGTGGTCAAAATTGTTGTTATTACACAACCATTGCAGAAATTTCTTGCAAGAATGCTACTTAAAAAAAGGTAAGATGGCAGAACTACAGAAGAGAGGCATCACAGTGATAGCAGTATTTAAAACCTGTAAAAATGGAGACTGAAGGGAACAGCAATGAACACAGTGCTAGCAGGCAGGGCTCCACCATTAGAGAATATTAGTTTTCTTTTAAAAATAGCTCTCTTGCCCACCTTCCCCACCCGCCCCTCTCTGATAGCACTTTTAGCAGGTCTGGTTATTTGCTGAAGAAAAGGAAACTGCATAAGTTGCCCAAAGCAAACAAATTATTACAGCTCATACATATAAAGGCAGAAAGCAGAATATTTTTTGGATTAGCCAGGTTTCCATTGCAGAGATTTTCCCCTTAAGCAGTTTTGAAAATCTCCTTAGCATGCTGGACTTTTTCATAGTATCACCTCAAGCACTCCATTCAATTCTATAGCTTGTTCTGAAGAATGCTTTTGTTGCACTTTTTTATAAATCCAAAAACCTCATTCTGTAGAAACTACTTCCAAAATCACTGTTCTGCAACGAAGTCTGGAGAAAACTAAACTCTACAAGATACTTAGTGACACACCATAAAAGCTGTATTCTCCGCAAGCGGGGAAGGCAAAGAAAAAAAAAAGAAAAGCCCAACATACTTTTAAATTCTATATGTGAATAAGAGATATTCTGAAATAGATCAAAGACAGCTTTCTACTGGACCAGTACCCAAACATATTCTGTTTTAAGCAAAACAGCTTTAGAACGTATCAGAAAACTATATCTATGCCACAAACAACTTCCTAGAGATCCACCTTCTACATGAATTCATTACAGCTCTATAGACAAAAGGGTGAAGAACTGAACAGAAAGGCTGAACAGAGCAGTGTTGAACCATTCTTTTGTCAAAATACTTGATATCCTTAATAACAAAATGACAGTTTAAGAGATAAATACATCAGCCAACAAGAGAGGAGCTCTTGCACAGTTGGTGATGAGAGCTTTCCTCCATGCCTTACACACAGACAGGTGCTTGACTGACAAGTACATGCCTTGAACTTGTACTACTAAGCCTCAGCCATTTTTTTTGTCCACCAGAAGAAGAGACTAATATACAGATAAAGTATCTGTGTAAGTCTCTAGACCACCACCAAACCTCTTCAGCCTACTACCCATGCAAAACCCTCCAAACTGCTAAAGAAATAAAAATAGTTCTCTCCCAGAGTAATTCTTGGACTTAAAGGTATAGAGTATTAAAAAAAAAAAAAACAAAACACACCACACACTTTCCTTCCTCTTTAAATCCTTGCCTATTTTGTCACTGATAATCCTGGAGATAATATCATCTTCTAAATTCTTCCTTAAAACCTATCTCTCCTGTGATACCTACAAATCTCTGCCAGATGGGACTGTTTAGACTAATGGCCATTTGTGACTAGCTTCCACAAACACATCTTTCTAAACCTTGATTACCTTCTTTTCTCACTCTCAAACTGCTTGTCTGTTTATTATCTACATAATCTTAAATTCAGATATTACAAAAGTTTCTTTTACAAACAGAGATGCCCTGATGATTTCATATCTTACAATACCTAGTATCTGGAGGCCCAAAAGGGTGCCTTAAAAAAAAATAAAAGGACAAGGAGGCAGAATTACTGTTTAAAACATTGCCTAAGGAAAAAAAATAGTTCTAATTTCACACTTTTAATGGGATTTACACTTAAAGATAATCAAGAACTCAAAATAAATGAACACAGAACAACATTATTGTTCTAGAAATTTTGAGTAGTAGTTTTTCATTTTTATATGCTCTTTCCTTTTCCTGAAGGATATGCAGATAAAACAACATGAGAGGAGCAGTGCTTAATATGAAAAACTAAAACTGACAAGGACTTCTCTCATAACTTTAAATAAGTCATGCAAAATAGTTTCTGCATCATAAAACATTGATACTCACAATACTAAAAACAAATAAAAAAAAAAACCCAGTTTTTTTTTCTCCTACCTTATTCAGAGTTCAGCAAAAGCCACAAGAAGCTACTTACAGCAGTTACATGCTACTAGTTACATCTTTCTCAAAAGAAAGAACAACAAGAAAAAAAATCTTTGAGACTTTTGTGAATCTAAGTCTTTCATAACACTATTTTATTGAAAATAAATAACTAGCTAACTTAATAAAACAAATATTATCATCAGATATGCTTATCCAAGCAGCTAGAAGCCCTCATTCATGAAGATATTCATCACCTCCCCAACTACTAAACACACATACATTTCTTACCTTTAAAAGTACTGATCTACCTCAGCCACAGATCAAGAACCCACTACACCAGTAGTTATTCAAACTCTTCTTATATCCTGCTGGGAGAGGAACAGGTGCTTGGGCTAAGCTTCCAGGTGGATCCAGTTGAGTTCATTTGAAAATGCTTCATGCAATGTCGGTGCTTTTACCATTACAGGTGGGCAAGTTCTAGCCTCAATCAATTATTACTTTGTACCGGTGTTAGTGGAGGATGTTGCAAGTAAGAATCCCTGTTTTATGTGTGCAAGAGCCATAGGATGGATTTATTGTGTGTGTTCAGAAACAGCCTCTATCACAGGTGAGGAGAGCCTGGGCTCTACAGGCTACATGTGCTAAATCCACCCTTCTGCATGCCAGGGGCACTTATTCTGGAGTGGTGGATAGATGTGCCCGATGTTGGATTTGCAGCACCAGGAGCGGGCTCAGGGTTGGAGACAGATGTGTCAGAAGGACATGTCACACCTCTCCGAGAAGCACCGTGAGGCTTAGCAGGCAGCAAGTAACTCCTCATCTAGTTCTGCTTGCACTACTGGCCCTTGTACACAACTAGCTCTTCTTCCTAGTCACTTCTAATATGTAAAATATGGTAATATTACTTATTTTCCTAATGCTTGCAAAGCACTACCTAAGTGATGAATATTTGATAGTGACAATAACAACAAAAATAGGCATTTACAGAAAATGAAACACAGCCTACAGATCAGTTTTCTGAGCTTTTGTTGTACATTTTCATGATTTAAAGGGTTCACTGCTGTTGTTTTTCCCAAGTTACAGTTCCTCTCAACTCAAGTCATGAAGTAAGAGTGAGAAGAGATGAAGTAATTTCTGAATTCTCCAGGTACTGCTAATAATTTGAAATTGACTTAAAAGCTCTGAAAAAAAAAATTAGGAAAAACATATCCAGATTAACAAAAAAGTCCCCCCCCAAACTTTAGTTGTTACATATTTCTTAGCTTAAAGTGGTTTTGGTTGGGGGTGTGTGTGTGTGTGTGTGTGTGTGTGTGTTTTTGTTTGGTTTTGTGTGGTTTGGTTTTTTTTTTTGGGTGGGGTGTTTGTTTTTTGTCTTTTTGTGTTTTAGGGGTTTTTTGGTTGTGGGTTGTTTTTTCTTCTTTTTTTTTTTTTTTTTTTTTTTTTTTTTTAAAGTGTAGGGATTTTTAAATCAGTCTTTTTCTTTGGAAAATGAGACTAGGGAAAGGGGATTTTATGTTTTATAATAACTCCACATTATCAATACAGCAAAACCTGTATGAAGATTTAGAATTCCATGGAGGCAGAGAACAGAAGGAAGAGAAATAATATGAAAGGGAGAATAAAGATTAAAGCAAATATTGTAAGGAATTGGCTGGTTCCTTTCTGTGTACTCTGTTAACATCCAGCTGGCAAAAAGCCTTCTAGCATATGAATGGGAAATTCTGCTTGAGGAATAATTTTGCAACCTGAGTGAAAGCAGCCAGAGGCTGTGTTAAGTACAATAGGCTGAAGGCAGAAGACTTGAGAACTGTTTGTAAAAAGGAGATTTTAATCCTCTGTATAGGGACATATTAAAACAGTTCACCAACAATTTTCAGTTGAAAATACTGTTCCAGCAATATTAAAATGTTTTACTTTGTTCCTGCTTGACTTGCATATACTCAAGTGAATACAGTATGCTACTAGTTTGCATTATATTTCTGTTATGAATATATTTTTGAGTCTAAATACTTCTGAATATTTCACTCCACACAACAGTGTGATTGTGACTGTTCATCACAATTTAGTACTAACACAAATTTAGAAATGTTGGAATTATCTCCAGTTCCATTTGTGTAACTGAAGAGGCCAGAAGAGGACAGAGAAAGGGAAAGGTTAATATTGGAGTCCAGTCGGTGTTTCCTGTCCCAGCCAACTTCCCAGTTTCTCTCCCTCCCTCCCTCTGACCTCACCAACTCCTGGTCCTGATTTGTCCTGTGTGTGATTTGCCCTGGGGACAAGGTGTGATACTCCTGTGCCTGGGACTCAGACCTGCACGGTGCTCCAGCAGTGGCACGGAAATGGCGAGTGTCAAAACACGGGTCAAATACTGAAGTGGGAGTCTTAACAGCCTGGGAATTGTTATGTCAGATTTCTGGAACATGTGGGAGGTATAGCTGTTACAGAAGGGATGGACAGGGGAAACAACATGTTCTTCTTTTCTTTGAAATTACTATACTCTTTTGTGTGAAATCTTTTGACACACTTGTGTGCTCATGATATCCAAGAGGAAAATATGTGTCTGAGTAGAGGTTTACCAAAATTACAAGCAACTGAAAACATGATCTTTTAAAGGAAAGTATTAAACATCAATAGATACATAGCAATGATACTGAATAAGTCTAGGGACTCTACATCTGTTTGCAGAGACCAAGATGGTTTTTCCTTTTTGGATTAAAGGGACCATGTTTCAAATTCTGAGTAGACTTTTTTTAAAGGTATAAGAGAGCTTGCAAAAAGTATAGAGAGTTTGCAAGAGAAATCAGATATTTTGTTTCAGAAGAGGGGGAGAGCATTAGATAGTAGTTGTTCTAGACAATAAAGTAGCTTTGGATGCTGATTAATTTTTTAGGGACTGTTGATAAGAAATTCAGTTGAGCACTTAGCCACACATAAGAGTTATATGGGTTAGGGATAAAAATGTCTCTACCAGCTCCAATTAGTCGGTAAAAGTTCCATGTTTACAACTTAATTTCAAGGAGGCTTTGAAAAGATCTGCTTGCTTATTGAATTTCTACTATTTATACAGATTCAACATCTACTTTGTTCTGAGGAATCAACAGATCTGATCTTGTCTAGTCTTTTTTTTTTTTTTTTTTTTTTTTTTTATGTCTTAATGGGGTTTATGACAGTATGGACTGTTTTGGCAGCAGGAAATGTTTTCCCAGTTATAGGGTATGACCTTCAGGCAGTGGATATAACAACAATCCAGTGAAGTAAAGGTTAGACCCACAGTGATATGTTTCATATCAAAAAAGAAAATCATCGTGTGATTGTTTCACAGAGGGGAAATCACTAGACAAAAAGTTAATCATAACCTGTAACTTTGATATATAAACATAACCTGTAATGACAGTATATGATATGACAAGTGCTGATATGCTCTTTTTTACATACATCAAAGGCAAGAGAATGAGTTAGGCTGAAACAATCTGCTTTAAAAGGCTGACAACTGTATAACCTTCAGCACTGGGCTTCATTCGTTTATTATACAAGGTTTAGCTTGCTGTAACACAACTTTGTGACCTTGGAGTGGTTTTACTGAAAAACTTGCTAAAAGACAGGTATGCCAGAGCCACACAGCATAAGGAAAGTTAAAACCTAGACAGACAATTGAGAAGATAACAGTTAGCAGCTCAATGGCTTGAAAGATAAAACACTAGCATGAAAACTTATTTTAAAAACACATAAAATGCTAAGAAAAAGAAATGCAGGGATGTAGTATGTGGCAGCATCAAGAGGCAACCCTTTCCAAGGGACAGTGGAGGCTGATCCTTGCCCACTTGACCAATATCAGCCCAGGCAGTAGAGGCTCACCAGATGTCTCACTGATGGTGGTGAGCCCTTAATACTTAACTTGTTACACAAGCAGTAGACAGTTTGGGCTATTAATGGAAAAAATATGGGTTTTGCTCTAATTTGCATATCTTTCTTGCAAAGTGTTTTTGTACATGGTAAATGTTTCCTCCACATATTAAAAGTGACCGACGGAGGGAGAGTTAGAGCTGAGCCATTGAATTATGAGAACACATTTGTCAAAACTGTTGGCTAAGTGTTAAAATATACCTCTTAAACGTACAGGTGTATACATGTATACCGCTTAATTGTTTAATTGCTTTATTATGAATTATTACTTTGAAGGAAAAAAAAAAGACTTCATGTCTGTAAAATGCCATGTAAGGAATTACTTGATGGTATTAACACAGTATTAGATTTTGTCATCCTATTGAATATATGTAAACATAGAGTTTCCTTTCAGGATGTGAATATTTAAGTTTAGTACTAGTGCGGGAAAGGAGCCTTTGAGTCTGAATATAGTTAGGCAGTCGGACAGCCTGCCAAGGCATGTTTTACACTTGTCAGCAGTGGATTGTTCAGTGCTAGACAAGACACCACGCACTGGCGATGTGTGTAAGCCACCAAATCAATCCTTCTGCTGTGCTGAGCTGGACTAGATGACTCACTATAATGGCTTTCCAAGTGAAATTATTCTTGATTAAACAATGAAATGCCTGACAAACTTCAAAGCTTAAAACCAGGAGGAATTAAAAAAAAAAAAAAAAAAAAATCAAACAGTAGTCCATACCATACCTGTAGCCCTCCAGTAGCAAAGCAGGTACGTCTGTGTGATGAAAAAGTGAAGTGGCAGGAACAGTCTGGCAGGAAATTAATTTAACTTCTGTTTTCTTGAAAGATTCTGTTTGGTTTTGGTTCTGTGGGGTTTTTTTTATTTATTTATTTTGATTTGCTAGTCTCGATTTAGTAATTATTACTTAGACAAGTAACTAGGTGAAGTTTGGCTTAAACAAAATCATTTCTCAAGACATTGTGCCACAAAATAAAGGTACAAGACAAAAGATAATGGAATGGGGAGAGAGTGAGAAATAGTGTAATGTGCAAGAAATTTTCCTAGAGAAGTTCAAGATGAACTTAATAAATACAATACACATATTTTACAGCCGTATAAAAGAAGTGGTCTCCTTCCAGCTCTTCTAGACAAATGTTCAAATCATTGAAAGTAAAACAGAAGGTTGGTTGTTTTTTTTGTTGTTGTTGTTCTGTTTTTTTTTCTGGGAAGCCTAATTTTTGCCAGTTTCAAAAGCCAAAGAACTGGGTTTTTATGAAAATTGAATACTCCTTAGGAAAATATCTCTGTATTAAGAGTAAATCTTATAGTTCATCTTCCCTCTGGAAACTGTGAGCTTCAGTACTAAGGACGGTCTATTGACTTGTTACATGGGTATTAATAAGTTCTTCTTCTTAATGACTTTGTTAAACATATCAGAAAAACTATATAAAGTTTTTTGTTGGTGGTTTTGTTTTTTTTTTTTTTTTTAAAGTCATTATGTTCTTGTGTTGTGAATTCAGTGGATGCTACAAGACCTAGTCTCACTCTCAGAAGTGAGGAAGAATAGGAAAGAATTTAGTAGCATAAATCATATTTGTGTTTTTTACTTTTACCAGAAGATGAAGAAAGTAGTAAACTATTACATAAAGAATGAAAATTCTCATAGGGCCCTTTCTTTTATCATTCACAGTAACTGCAATTTCCAGAACACACTCCCTTTTCTTACAATTCTCCCAGAGAAATCCTAAGCACTATTTATCAACTAGATAATGTTTTCATAACAGAAATAGAAAGATTAAAAATACTTTCAAGCAGAAACAGTAATATATGCTAATATGTGCTAATTTAAATATTTATACATACAGAGACAATCTCAGCTGAAGAAATTTAGCAATTTTCCAGTTAAATTTTGAATATTGTTCACTGTTTATTTTTAATCAAGAATTCTCTTGGTATTTTTTGTCTTTCAGAGATTTAGTTCCCATATGCATTTCTTACAGCCGAAATTATTTTTAAAACCCCAAATTTTAAGCCACAACCTGAACGCAATTTAATGACTTAAAAATTATTAAAGAAAAAAAGAAAATATTTTTCCATAGGTGTTATTACTGTTTGATTTTGTTTATTTTCCATGCTTAGCATTAGCCACATAGACTTTCACAAACCAGTTTTAACTGTGTGCAAGCAAACTGGTTCTCCCCTTCCCCTCAGGCTGAACTTCTGTACCACTATTCATAGAATCATTTAGGTTGGAAAAGACCTTTAAGATCATCAAGTCCATTCAACTGATATCAGAAGGAAAAGTTTATTTTAAAAGTTCTTAGTTATATTAGAAATAAGAAATATCGATAAAAGTTATTCCTTTAAAGTCTCAATTACTGTTTCTTGTTTCCTAGCTAGTTTCATGTCTCAACTTCAGTAATGAAAACAGAGAAATCTTTTTTAATGTTGTTTTCAATTGGTTTAAAATTTGTTTCAGCTTTCTACCTCATTTACTCAGCTCTTTGCAAGCACTTTGGGAAAACAAATGAGAAATGTTTCCATTAATCTTAGTTTCTGATTACCTTGACGAAAGCTAAATTCTAGACTTCTAAGTCTGCAGATGTCTATTCTTTTATACACCTGATGTTTCGGAAGATGAGTATAGTTAAAAGCAAGTCAATATGACTAAAAAGAGCAACTTGTTTGAGAGCCAAGAATTAGTTTTAAGAACAATGAATGCTTTCTCTGATGTTAGCTAAATCATTTGACTGTGTTATCTCCTTTCACTTTCTCACCAGTAAAATTAAAATGATGCTTAGTTGAGGCTATGCTAAAAAAGCACGACTGTTTCTAAAACGCTGTTATTGAAACCTCATTTAAAGCCCCTGTGGGTCAGGTGCTGCCTGCACTGCCTGTTATCTGAGGGCTGCGGGATGGAGCGGGCTGGGGAGGGAGGACACTGCACCAGCCCGACAGCCCCATGGCCCCTGCCGCCCTGCCAGCCCAGGCCGCCCTCCCTGCCCAGGCCACCCTCCCTTGTACTCCCTCCCTCCC
>JMFS01115517.1:0-14612 GCA_000699545.1 Podiceps cristatus
CCATTTTTCACATACTAAATCCAAAATGCAGAAGGTGCTGAAGGAAAAACTAGCTCCGTCCTGGCTGAAACCAGGACAGCTGAGCAGTTCAGCACATATCTTGTGTTTGTACATAAGTAGGATTTTAAATTTTGCCCATTTTCCAAGAAGAGTAGTTTGGCAGGTAGACTCTGTGAACACATAACACACTTCTAAGGTATAAACTCCACAAAGAAGATTAAAAGATTTTTCTAAAATTTGTCTGGGGGTTTTAATATCTCAGGCATCTACAAAAATATTTAAGTTCAATTTAATTTCCAGTACCACATCTTCTTTTTCCAACTCTAAACCAAAATAAACAATAAAGCATGTCTTTCATTTCAAACCTAGAATTGCACCTGTTCTTTTTTTTTTTCTTTTTTTTTTTTTTTTTAAGTAAACTTATTTAATGTGTTTAAAATTTTAACATTTGGAGGGATGTGGAGAGCATCGTGCCTTCTTGGTATACTGCTTCTTTGGGCTCTTTTAAATAGAATAATTAACTTAATTTGACAGTATGACATAATGGGTGTTTTCAGTCCCAAATCCCAAAAGTAGTCAATACATATATTGTATACACATCTCTCCAGAGCACAATGTAAAACCTCTGGGAAAACCTAGCCCCTGTGTCCAAGGGAAACTACACTCTCATCATCACCTTGGTGAAGCCAGCAATGCCCTGTCTCTACTGGCATCTGATTTCTGAATAAGGTCACAGTGCAGTCCATAGGCAGCAGCCAGCATTCCTACTCCAAGGCACAGGACCATTACCTCTCAGGCTATCCATTATGTACAGCTTTCACCTGGTCCAGGCAGCCTGCAGAAGTATGTTGGATTGTTACTGTTCCTCAGAATTCGTGAAAATACACATAGTTGTTACTGGCCATGTTGCTTCCACATGGCATCATTTTATGCCTAGAAATTTAGTTGTGGGAGATTTAAGAGAATTTTGAATATTCATCCAAGATTCAGTGTAGAAATTCTGAATGATATCCTGATCTCCTGTCTGCATAAACTGGATTTGATTGAGGCTTGACTAGAGATCAGCTGCACAGGAAGGTCACTGAGAACATGTCCCATATGCAGTGTGTTTCATGTTTACTTTCACACTAATGGAATAGCACAATAAGAATAGGAGGTGTTCATCGTCTTCTCAAAGCATGAAACTAAAATCCTTACAATACTCAGTAGGTGTAAATTTGTAAATTATTAGTAGGTCCCATTACAGTTTTGGCCCATGCAAATCAGGACTCTTCCAAACACTTACTAGATGTTATCACGGGTCAGGGAGCAATACACAGAGACATAGCATAGATACACTAGTTGAGGGCTAAGGGAATTCAGTTCTATGGATGCACGCCACTCTGCTATCACTCTATGCTATCACATTTATTTAATGTGCTTACACGTAGCATATGGGTACATCTATACTGCTAAATAGAGAGAAACAGAGAGTGGGGTCAAACACTAGAGTCCTTAATTATCATTAAGGACTTATCCTTAATTATCAGGCCTTTTATTAGTGCCTATTTATTAGCTTTCTTGGTTTTGTTTTGGGTTGCTCATGCAAGCTCTCTTCACAACAAATCTCTATAGAGATGGGCTAACTAAGTAGTTTGGATGCTGGACTACCTCTGCCAATAGTCTTGAAAACTAGGAAATAACCCATGGTCCAATTTAGCTAACTAAGGTATAACCTTAATTGATCAGGGACATAAGCATCCTATGGTATGATGGAGGTACAGATAATACCTAATAACACTTTACAAATCAGTCCTAGAAAAGTCAGTGAGATACTCTTCACATGCAACATAACAGAGGAAGTTTATGTGAAGTTATCTTAGCCTGAGAGAACAGAGACAAAATGAGTGATCCCTCACTTCCCAACAGACAACAACATAGTCAGAGAAGACCAAGCCTTCCATTCTCCATGTTGAAGCTGGATCACTGTGCAGAAAGGACCAGAAGATTCATGCAAAGTACAAGAAAACATCTTGTTCAGTAGATCGAGGACACAAGGGGTCCCCAGGGGAGTTTGTGTTGTCTCCATGCATCAAGCACTGGTGTCATCCCATAGTTTATTAATAAAAGGTGGTTGAGCAATCCTACCAGAACAGAGCTGAAGCCAGGATGCCCTCCTTCCACAAATTTATCTTCTCACAAGGATTCAGAATCAGGGACCTGATTGACACCTCATTACCCTACAGACTTCATCTTTCATGACAGAATCACAGAATGGTTGAGGTTGGAAGGGAATCTGGAGGTCATATGGTCCACCATGCTTGCTCAAGCAAGGCCACCTACAGCAGTTTGCCCTGGACCATGTCCAGGTGGCTTTTAAATATTTCCAGTGGGGGAGACTCCTCAGCCTCTGTGAGAAGCCTGTCCCAGTGTTCAGTCACCCTCACAGTAGAAACGAGTTTCCTGATGTTTCAGTTTGTGCCATTGCCTCTTGCCTTCAACCATGCACAGTGATTCAGCTTTAACAGCAAATGAAGACTGTCCCTGCATCTTTACTTTGGCAGTGATTATATCAAATAGCAACTATGATTCAAAGCCTTTTTTAAAAAGAAGGATGTAGCTCCAACTTCCCACTTATTTCATGAAAGCCATGTCCTGCCTCCAGCCACATAATGAACCGAACACTATGTTGTCCATAAGGTCAGTGGAGCATAAACACTTATCATTTCCAACTGTGTTTCTCTTCATTTCATGCAGGTATCTAAGGACTTCCCAGCTATACAGGTGCTTACAGTCCACAGGAGTCACTTAGCTATCACAACTGGTAGGCTTATATAGCCCTACATGTTTTCATTGACCTGTAAGTTGATCAAAGGATGCATGAATAGAAGACAGGCATTCCTTGACAGGAGGCAAAAAGTACCTTATAAAATAAATTGTTAATAGTATCTAGTAAACACATCATGTCTTAAACACTTTCTTACTTTATTGGAATGTAACAAAGATTAGGAGATATGAAGACAACTAGCAATTATATTAATAATCTTGTTTATTGCTCACTGTGTTACTTTAGTCATCCTGAATGAGACTGAATGACTAGTCTGGCAAGTCCCTCTGAAGGATGGGTACTTAACATTTAACAGAAGCATTATTAGTTTGCCCTTTAATACCCTGTGTACTTCAAACCTGACAGCAGTTCAGCATTCATCCTTCTCTGCACTCAATCTAAATCCCATTAAAGTCAATGCAAGTCTCTCCCATTTTAATGGAATTTAAATCAAGCCTTTAATCCTCAGTGTCTGTGTCACTGAGAGAGAAAATTATGAATGTGAGTTTGTGATGCAGATACAGCTGCAATGGTAACAATCAGTGCAAGTTACTATGAAAAAAATATGTCTTTGTGTATCTTCCTTATTGATGAGAACATAAGATCTCGTATCTTTTAAGAAAATCTAAAGCAAAGTAAATATTTAAGACGCAAAATTTTGAAGCCCTTCACTCTGCCAAATCTACACCTCTGAGAGGATTCATCTGCCTTAATTCACTTGCCTAAAAATTGGAAGCTAATCCTTCAGATTCCCTTCAAGTAAAAGGAGAAGAGTCACCTCCGGAGGGCAATTCATCTGATCTGTCTTAGATGTATATTTTCAGCTGAGATGAACAGCCTTCTTCTGATGCGTATTTCTTGACATTGATCGTACTAGAAAGCTTGAATGGATAACTCAGGTCTAGATGTCTAGTTTTTACCCATCTATAATTAAGGCAGATATATCTCACCCCTTATTGTATTTCTTTAAAATCTATAAGAGGTACTCTTTAAGCCTGGAAAGTAGGTAGTTCACCTCTACTGTGTTGACATCCAGTTCCATTTCTAAGGCTAGATGCAAGGAGCATAACATGCTTGTTTGACTTGCATAAGAAGGTGGGGTGTTTTTGTTGTTGTTGTTGTTGTTGTTGTTTTTATCAAGAATATATATTTTAGTTAAAAAAACTTATATACATATTTTTAATTATAGAGAGATCAATCTTATCAATGCTTATAAATATCTCAAGGGCAGGTGACAAGAGGATGAGGCCAGACTCTTTTCAGTGGTGCCCAATGACAGGACAAGAGGCAACAGACACAAACTGAAACGCAGGAAGTTCCATCTACATATGAGGAAAAACTCCTTTATTGTGAAGGTGCCAGAGCACTGGCACAGGCTGCCCAGAGAGGCTGAGGAATCTCCTTCTCTGGAGATATTCAAACCTGCCTGGACGTGTCCTTGTGCAGCCTGCTCTGGGTGACCCTGCTCTAGCAGGGGGGTTGGACTAGATGATCTCCAGAGGTCCCTTCCAACCCCTGCCATTCTGTGATTCTGTGATCACATCCCTTGTTAGGTTATTGTTATGATTAATTATCCTTACCATTAAACATATTATCCTAGCTCTGGTAGACTTTCATAATTTCTTTAGCGTCTGATGCAAATCCTCTCTAATTTTGTAATTCACTGTCCATATGTTCAAGGCTTGCATAACCCCTTTTAATCACAGCAGTATGTAAGGAGCTCATAGATAATTTGGTGTTCACTGAAACTCCTTAGTGCTTTTAAGCATATTGCTTTCAAGGCACATACCCTTGAATGGTAATGTAGTCTATATTCACTTTTCCTACAGTGAATGCTTCATAATTAACTGTATTATAAACCTGTTTCTCTCTACTAAAGAGATTCTGAAAATTTGCTCTGCTGGCAAAGCTATTTTAGCAAAACAAGATACTAAAGGAATTTTTCCACCAGTCTATCTACCACACCTATTTTAATGACTCTATCTAAACCAAGATTAGAGCTGGATTTTGTGCGGACAGATATATGAGTTTAGGGTGTGTGATATATTCCCCAGCTCAGCTGAGACAGCATACTAACAAAAAAGCCTTCTATCATAGACCTGATCCATACTTAAAATTTTGCCCACAGAGCAAAATAGATATAGTTATGCCAGGAAAAAATACAAACAAACAAACAAAAACAAACAACAAAACAAAACAAAACAAAAACAACCAAACAAAACTAGATCTTAATGTACACATAGCTTTCAGCAAAATGTATTTTTGGGCATACAACTTGGCAAGCTCCACTAGCAAACACATTCTTATTCCCCTGCTACACATTTACACAGTTCTACACTGCCTCATTTCTGTGTGTTTTGTTGTTGTAGAAATGCCACCCCCCAAAATCAGCCCCTTGTTGCTATCACAGCACTGGAAAAAAATGTATAACACCTGTTTGAGTCTAGCTTGCAATATGAGCTGCATGAATGATCTTTCCTCTTCACTATTTAGCTGTTAATACTCCGAGTTATTGTCAAAATATGATTACTATAAAAGATTACTATTATGTGAGTTCAGTTGTGGACTATGTGATGAAGTTGCTTTGTTATATATGAGTGTGGTATATTAGGTTATGATTTGTGTTAAAAGAAATAGAGAAGAGCTGCTCTCATTACCCAATACAGTATGGAAAGAGCTGTCGTAAATATGTAACTAAGCAGAATTGCCTAACCGGATTAGCAAAGTCAGAATTGCCTAACCAAATTAGAAACTTTGTAGACTCCACAAGAACAGGTTACCGAGAAGACACGATGAGGAAGACTTCAGCCTTCGTCCTAACGACCACCAGAGGGACTTTTTGAGACTCCCCACTTGACATCGTGCAAGCGCGCTAAGGAAAATATATGTCACAACAAATAACTGAAGCTGGGTTAAGACTTCTCCGAAATAGATTGCATACATGTTAGGAAACTATTGCATATGTATGATTAGAATTGTATAAAAAACTTGAAAGTGAAACAAGGGGTACGCTTGTTGGTAGGGCAGATGCTCCGCTTGCATCCAGCGGCTGATTGCCAGCAAATGGCAGATATGCGAACAATCATAATAAGGGGAATTAAAAAAGCCGTTCCCAGAGGGCAGAATATTAATAAAGCATTTAGTAAACATCAAGGGAAAGATGAATCCCCTACTGAGTGGCTAAAAAGACTCAGGGAAAAAAAAAAATCTGCAACTGTATTCTGGAATTGATCTGAATACAACAGCAGGGGAAATTCTTTTGAAAACACAATTTGTTAGTAAAACTTGGGGAGACATTAAAAAACAAAACAAAACCAAAACCAAAAAACTGGAAAAATTAGAGGATTGGCAAGATAGGGGATTACAAGAACTCCTACGGGAAGCTCAAAAAGTGTACATAAGAAAGTAGGAAGAGAAAGCTAAAGCGAAGGCTAAAATATTTGTTGCAGCTGTTAGGGATATGCAACCAAAGCTGAATAGAGGAGAGGACAGTAGAGAAAGACCTCAGAATACTGCCCCTCCATCAGGGCCCCAAAGATAAGGGGGCTCTAATAATCAGAACAACCAGAATAATGGTGGTTGTTTTTACTGTGGACAACAGGGACACCTAAAAAGGGATGGTGTTAAAAGGAAAAGAGATTTAGAAATGTTCAAAGAGGAAGAACAGCAATAGGGAAGTCAGGGGCTCTATCTTCTGAGGACAAAACCATCTGGTGAGCCCTTGATAAAAATGAAATTAGGACCCCAAAGAGAAGTTTATGAATTTTTAGTAGACACTGGGGTGGACTGATCTAGTATAACAACCATGCCCCAAGGACATAAAACTGGAAATGACACAGTAAATGTAATTAGAGCAAAGGGCGAAGGATTCCAAGTCCCCGTAATTAAAAAAAAAATAAAATAAAATGAATTTTTTCAATAGCTGATTTACTCCTGATACCAGAAGCAGGATGTAACTTGATGGGGAGAGACCTGATGATTACATTAGGAATAGGGATCATGCCAGAAGAAGGTAAAGATTGCAAAGTATTGTTTACTCCAGGACTGTTGAAAATTATAAAGGAATTAGGTGCAAAAGAGAAAGGAGATAAGTAGATCCTGGAGAACAGCTGTGAGATGTTATCCAAGTCTCTTGCCAGAAGGGTGTTAAAGAAAACTTCATGAACAAACCCACTGGTGAACTGGGCCTTCTGTGATCAATTTCTAAAATCCTATGGGTGTGTTGGTATTTTTGAAAGTGCTAAAGAAATTACCCACAGATGTTTGATTTGCCAAAAAGTTAGTAAAAGGTGATAAGACAGATGCCAATGGGTGGGAGGAGGATAGCATACCGGCCTTTTGAACAGATCCAAGTAAATTATACAGAATTACCTAATCGATGGAAATATATGTTAGTAATAGTAGATCAATTAACCCATTGGGTAGAAGCCTACCTGGCTGTCAGAGCGACTGCTCAATTTGTAGTAAAAATACTGTTAGAACCTTTGATACCCCAATACGGGTGTCCTGGTTTCAGCCAGGACGAGCTAGTTTTTGTCTTGAGGATTCGAACCATGAACGCTTGTTCTTTTTCTGACTCATATTTGAGGAAAAAACCACAAAATATTAAAGTTATTATTGTGTAGAGGGAAGTCAGATTTTTTTGGTGCATTTTTCTGAAAGTGTAAAATATATGTGACTAGGACTAACTTCCCACTTGTAAACTATACACTAGAATATATGTCAAAGCACAGGAAATGACATAAAACTTTGAGTCACATAGAAAATTTATAGCTGTGTTTGAACAAGAGTATTTTTCAAGCCACCGAGTTTTACGTATAACACATATATTAATGGGTATGGTTTGAGCTAAGGAAAGAGTTACAGTGACATAGAAACTTAAGGATCTTGAAAAAGTTAATAATTTCACTGGTTCAAAAAAGATTTTCGTGTAACTGGGGAAAAAAAGAAAGAAAAAATATTTGTATGTGGTTAAAAAGCTCTAAGACCTTTATAGTAAAATCTCAATCAATTAAGCTAACCGGGGGGGGGGTTGGGGTTGAAGAAAACAAACCAACCAACCAAAACCAAACCCAAAACCCCAAACAAGTACGAAGAGTGAAGTAAGGAAGATTCAGAATCAAGAGTCCATTTTTAATTTGTTTGTGGGACCACTCTGCAGCTCACAGCTACCCAACTGGCAGATGTAACCACAGCATTAGCACTAGGTTGCTTGTGCCTTGTTGTTACAAAGCTTCCTTTTGTCTGATGGCTGCAAACGTTTGACAGTCATTACAAAGTCATCCAAGGAAATACTTCCTTTCCATGTACAAGATCCTTGTCGTGGATTTTTCACACTGAGCTTTCTCAGTGATTCAGCTATCATTAGCAAAAGAATAGTTTCTTACAGCCTGCCTCTGCCCTTAAGGGTCTTTTATAAAGAGGACAGAAGCTCTTTGTTGTCACCCCTTCACACGTTATTAACAGAGGTTTAACAGAAAGAAGAGGGGCTTGTTACATGCCCGGTGCAA
Organism: Podiceps cristatus; assembly: GCA_000699545.1. Taxonomy (NCBI): domain Eukaryota; kingdom Metazoa; phylum Chordata; class Aves; order Podicipediformes; family Podicipedidae; genus Podiceps; species Podiceps cristatus. The sequence goes on from JMFS01115517.1 coordinate 8,317, forward strand.
TTTGTCTTTTTTTCAGTTCATTCAGATCTTCATCATGTTCAACCAGAAGATGGATTAACCCAGACCCAGGGTGACTGTTTCCATACTAAACAGAAAATTAATTTTAAAAAGGCAGACAGAATAATCTCTCCCTGCAAAGAACCAAATCAGCTAACAAGACAGTGAATATTCCTGCATGCCAAACAACATTTTTATAAAGCAAACTGCTGGTCAACAAATGAAAGTAAACCTCAGTAATATGCAGATATATTATCGTGATAATTTGATATGATCATCGTTTTGCCTAGTTGACATTTTTACTTTTCATCTCTGCTGCCTAATTCTTTCCATGCTACCTATGCACATCCGTTGCTGAGCCCACCAATTGTCCTGCACAAAGCAGTAATTTAGTGATTGTTTCTAATCCTATTCCATTTGGGTTTGCAATCTGGTATCTGCGATGCGACTGTCAGCTGGTGTAAAATAGGGTTGCTCTACTGATGACAGCAAAGTCAGGCTGACTCAACACCAGCTGAGCCTCAGCTTCCTCAGTTCTGCCTTTGGCAGGGTCCATGCACCCACAATGACTTGCCACTTTTTACAATTCTAGCAATAATTGTGATGAATTTGGGACCATGTCCAGTATGAATCGTAGCCAACTATCCAGCACTGCTGTTCAGAGTGGGAAGTTGTAGATCTTTCCATTACGGCCCAATGAGTCACTTAGCTTTCTGTGAAAATTTCTGTTGGTTCAGAATTTCATAAAGGGATGATGAAAACTAGACACTTACATAAAAAAAAAAAAAAAAAAAAAAGAGTGTTTGCAACGTGGAAACCAGTGCCACACATGATGCTGATGTAGTAAAAACTGCTGTGACTTCTTGAAAGTCAAGGAAGAAATTGTGTCTGAATGTTGATGCTTAAGGTTAACATTGCTTGAACACAGCTTATTCAGGAAATGTTATCTAACCTATCTTTTTCTTAGAGTGCTGGTTACATGTTCCATTTTATTTGGTAACAAAATTAATTCCTGAAAAGTACCATCTCCTTCTCTCACCTGTTTCCACTCCCCATTGTAAGCTGTGCTCAAAAAATGTCAGACGTGCCAATTCTCTACAATGACCTAGGTTAAAAAAAACCCCACAACCTCCCCCCAAGAACCAGCCCCTATCCCCTATCAAACATAGCTATTGTGGGTTTGGGAAAAGTTGAAACAGAGGAGCAAGCAGCAGTGGGTGCACAGGAACCTTTCAAGACAACTTCAGCACTGAAAAAAGAATTCTGAAATGCATAACTACAACCTCATTAAAAAAAACCCAAACAACCAAACAAAGAAAAAACAATGACACAACAACTAATCTAGCATATGGGAAATATTTAAATCTTTTATATCAAGAACAGTGTAGTAAAGGTCTACTGGTCTAGTTCAGAGGGAACAAGTTGTTAATTAGTTACCGGGCAGAGGGGACGCTCTCTCCTTACAGATAAAATTCTTCCAGACATCTGATTGGTTTGGGCAACCTCCTCAGTTCAAGGAGTGTAACAGTCTCAGAGCTGGCACAAGTTGGGTCATTCATGTGCAGTTCAAGACGTTTGTAAACAGCCTGGGAAAGAGAGCTAACTGTGTGCTGGTGAAGCCCGTGGGTGATATGAAGAAGTCATTCAAGGTAGTGTAAGCAAAGGCAAAGAACCGCAGAAGCACCTTAAGTGACTGAGCAGTGAAACTGGCAGGTGGAATGCAATGTAGATAAATGTGAAGTCATGGTGGGGGAAACTGGAAAAACAGATCTAGTATCACATGGAAAAAGGTGATTACATATAAAACAAGTTGATTGTTATATTCTGGGGAAAGATCTTGGGATTAGGATAGATAGTGTGGTGAAAGCACCAACTCAATGCTCAAAAGCCAGGTAGAGTATTAGGAAATGTTAGGAAAGGAATACAAAACGGAACAGAAAATACCTTCACGGCATTCTTTAAATCCATGGTTCACTCACACCTTGGATACTGTGTAAAGCTCTGATACTTTCATCATAGAAAGGATATTAGGAACTGACAATGACTTGTCCTGTTTTTTCCCTTCCCTCCATGTCCACATATGGATACTGTTAGGGCAGGATACTGTGCTAAAGAGAGTCTTTGAACCATTTCTATGCCCTTACATGTATGTGAAGATTATTTTATAGAATCATAGAATGATAGAATTGTTTAGGTTGGAAAAGACCTTTAAGATCACCAAGTCTAACCATTACCCTAACACTGCAAAGTCCACCACTAAACCATGTTGCTAAGTTCCACATCTACACGTCTTTTAAACACCTCCACAGAGGTGACTGAACCACTTCCCTGAGCAGCCTGTTCCAATCCTTCATAACCCTTTCACTGAATCATTTTTTTCTAATATCCAATCTAAGCCTCTTCTGGCTCAACTAGAGGCCATTTCCTCTTATCCTATCGCTTGTTAATTGGGAGAAGAGACCCACACCCACCTCACTAGAACCTCCTTTGAGGGAGCTGTAGAGTGCGATAAGGTCTCCCCTCAGCCTCCTTTTCTCCAGGCTAAACAACCCCAGTTCCATCAGACGCTCCTCATGGGACTTGTTATCTAGACCCTTCACCAGCTTAATTGCCCTTCTCTGGACACGCTCCAGCACCTCAATGTCTGTCTTGTACTGAGGGGCCCAAAACTGAACACAGTATTCAAGGTGCGGCCTCGCCAGTGCTCAGTGCAGAAACACAATCACTTCCCTAGTCCTGCTGGCCACACTATTCCTGATACAAGCCAGGATGCTGTTGGCCTTCTTGGCCACCTGGACACACTGCCAGCTCCTATTCAGCTGGCTGTCCACCAACACCCCCAGATCCTTTTCTGCCAGGCAGCTTTCCAGACACTCCTCCCCAAGCCTGTAGCGTTGCCTGGGGTTGTTGTGACCCAAGTGCAAGACCTGGCACTTGGCCTTGTTGAACCTCATACAATTGACCTTGGCCCATCAACCCAGCCTGTCCAGATCCCTCTGCAGAATCTTCCTACCCTCAAGCAGATCGACACTCCTGCCCAATTTGGTGTCATCTGCAAACTTACTGAGGGTGCACTCAATCCCTTCATCCAGATGATTGATGAAGATATTAAACAAGACCGGCCCCAAAACTGAGCCCTAGGGGATGCCGACTGGCCACCAACTGGAGTTAACTCCATTCACCACACCTCTTTGGACCCGGACATCCAGCCAGTTTTTTATCCAGCAAAGAGTATGCCTGTACAAGCCATGAGCAGCCTGTTTCTCCAGGAGCATGTTGTGAGAAATGGTGTCAAAGGCCAGGTAGACAAATCCACAGCTTTTCCCTCATTCATTAAGAGGGTCATCTTGTTATAGAAGGAGATCAGGTTAGTCAAGCGGGACCTGCCTTTCATAAACCCATGCTGACTGGGCCTGATCATCTGGTTGTCCTGTACATGCCATGTGATAGCACTCAAGATGACCTGCTCCATAACCTTCCCTGGCACCGAGGTTAGACTGACAGGCCGGTAGTTGCCTGGATTCTCCTTCCAGCCTTTCTTGTTGCTGGGGGTAAGATTTGCGGCATCTTGTTATAGAAGGAGATCAGGTTAGTCAAGCGGGACCTGCCTTTCATAAACCCATGCTGACTGGGCCTGATCATCTGGTTGTCCTGTACATGCCATGTGATAGCACTCAAGATGACCTGCTCCATAACCTTCCCTGGCACCGAGGTTAGACTGACAGATCTGTAGTTCCCTGGATCCTCCCTCAGGGCCTTGTAGATAGCACTCCTTCCTTGCCTATCCCTTCTCAAGAGCGTATAGCTATCCATTGCAGCACTCCAGTGGTGCATGTCATCCCACCATGTTTCCATGATGGTGACTATATCATAGCTTTCCTGCTGCACAATGGCTTCCAGCTCCTCCTGTTTGTTGCCCGTGCTACGTGGATTGGTGTAGAGGCACTTCAGTTGGGGTATTGATCCTGCTGCCTTTTTAGGGGGAGAAGCCCTAATTCCTATGTGACCATTCTCAGGTGCTTCCATGGTTTCTAACACATCAATAATCCTTGCACTTTTGCTGCTTCATGGATCTCCATCCCTCACCTCCACTGAGACAGCAGACTGAAGGGCCTTGCCAGCACACTATCCCTCAAACTTTGGTGTGCCACTGGCAGGCTTATCTCTAGTGAGGCTGGTTTTATCCCGTTCTGCCTTCAAATCTAGTTTAAAGTTCTTTCAATGAGCCCTAATAACTCCTGTGCAAAGATCCTTTCCCCCCTTGAGACAGGTGTACCCCAGCTGTTGCCAGCAGGCCTGGTGTCATGTAAACTGATCCGTGATAAAACCCCCCAAATTCAGCCTGTAACACTAGGCTGAGAGCCAGGTGTTGATCTGCCAGCTCTTCCCGTTTCTTCCCTCATCATTTCCTGGAACTGGAAGGATAGAGGAGACCGCTACTTGTGCTCCTGATCCCTTGACCAGTTGTCCCAAGGCCCTGAAGTCTCTCCTGATTGCCCTCAGACTTCTTGTTGCAACTTCATCGCTGCCTACCTGAAAAATCAATAGTGGAGAGCAATCTGAGGGCTGTACCAGGGTAGGAAGCTTTCTCCTCACATCTTCAACCCAGGTCCCAGGAAGGCAGCAGAAGCGGGTCTGGTCTGCATTTTTGGCCTTCTGTTCCCTTCAGAAGGGAGTCTCCTATGACAGTGACCCATCTTTGTTCTTTATGGGAGCAGTTTTGACATGGGGAATAGGCTGACTTAACCTCGGCGGCCTCTCCAAGCTAGATGAACCATCGTTCTCGTTATTGTTTGGTTGCACTGGCAGAGCCTCGTACCTGTTGTGCAAGGGCATCTGGGGTGGTGGGGCAGTCACGGAGGAGACACGCCTGCTGTGCCGGGGAGGAACTTGTGGCTGTTGCCCCCGTCCCTTAAGTCACTGCGTTCAGCCAGGTGGGGAGAGGACAGGGAGTCCTCCGCATCACGCGCCCTGGCTGCCTGTCGGGTCCGTCCCAGGGAAGGCAGCGTGCGATGCCAGTAGTCTGTCTCCCTCTTGCACTCCCTGATGCTTCTCAGCCGCTCGCCTCCTCTCAGAGCTCTGTCACCAGGAGTCCCTGTCCCTGGGCACACACCTCCCACAGCCGTGCTCGCTGCTGCTGTCCCACACTGGCGTAAGGGCAGGGCTCGCCTTGCAGCTGGGCACTGGGGCGGCAGTGCGTTCCCATCAGAGTTGAGTCAGTTGTGGTGGGTGCAGGGCTTAGAGAGGCCATGGCTTGCTGCAAGGTGGACACCATTGCTCCCTGGTCGAGCTGGCAGAGCTCAGCACTCTTCCTGAACATCCTTCTTTGTGAAATAATAAGCCATGCCTTGGTTGCAGTGCTCCCTAAGGGCTTTTTTGTAGGTATAGGGGGCTTGGCCACCATTGCTCCTGACCCTGTCCAGGTCTCATCAGCCACAGCCACGTGAGCTGTGGGCTCCTGACAGCTCTCTCAGCTTCCCTGACGTTCCCCCAGTTTGGGAAACCCCCCTATGCACCACACCAGCGTGCTCCAAATTGTGCTGGCACTGGAGCTGCTCACCTTGGCGACTGAGAGCTACTGCTAACCCTTCTGAGAAGTGAGTGTTGGCAGAGAGTTACAGCTGAAAAATGTAATTTGGCAAAGGTTTATCTGTTGTATATTCAACACTGTACTTCCGTGTGAGGGTAGAGGGGATGAAGACTTGATTACAAAAAGAGCATTTGAAACACTATACACATGAGACCATCCCAAATATAAACAGCAATCAGCCGGAACAACTTGCCATCCCATCTATACAGATATAAAAAGTTTATGCATATGGAAGTAATGCTATATAATGCAATAACTGCTCAGGACTGTGATCAGGATTAAAATATGGCTCCGACCCAGCTTCAGTGTCTGTGACCAAACCATGACAATTACAGACACAGGTTACAATTGTCTAAAGCAGTGCTCTAACCAGGTTATAAAACAGCTTAAGGCTGCTGCACAGACAAGGCTTTTGACACCGTTCTCCCATGCCCACTTCAAGCCCACCGCAGTTTTCCCACAGCTGCACACAATGCCAGCTGTGCACCTCCAATGCTGGAAAGCAAATTTATTTGAATGCTCAACTGTGAAGAGTTGCAAATCCCACAAGAAGCTGACTATTTCCTCTTTGCATTAGCAATATTTACTATGTGGGAAAGCACAAGCAATCCAAATGATGTATTTCTGCTGCTGCAAATAAAATGTCATTTTCAAATCTCTGAAAATATCACAGACTCCGGTATCACAGAATCACAGAATCACAGAATGG
>JMFS01115518.1:0-25778 GCA_000699545.1 Podiceps cristatus
GTTATATATATATATATATATATAAAAGTTATCAGCATTCATCAAACATCAATGAAACATTAAACATAACTCTTAAGACAATGTTATTTACTCATTTTCTTGCACAGATTAAATGACTTATTCATAACTGCTGCTGTCTTTGGCCCAGTGGTGCTTGCTCGTCTTATACTGCCCTGATGAGAAGCAGTGGGGCTTTCTCTGCCTTGGTCTAATACTCTAAAATATGTGACTCCAACCCAGGTTACCCAAACATCCTCACAAAAAGCAACTTCACATTTAAAACAGAGCACTGAGATGCTTTTCCGTATCAGACAGGAGTGAACACAAGGGACAGAGCTGTGTGGGCACCCAGCAGGCTTTGCCCCTCTCGGGGTGGGATGGGGGGAAGGTGTCCTTCCCACACCCCAGCTGCTCCCCATCTCTGCCCCTCAGCAGCTAACCAGCCCTATGTGCTGGGACGGAGGTGATCCAAGTCACAAGCCTCACCCATAGTTAAAGCAAACCAGAATATGAGTGTTCATGAGCTTTCCCTCCCCTCCTCTGCGGCAGTGCCCAACCTTCTGCCTCCTCCTGCCTGGGCGCCTCCCCAAGTTTTCCTACCTGATAAGCACACCAAGGAACGGCATCTCCCTTCCCCTGCCTCAGTTCCTGAGGGGCTAATCAAGAGGCTGGACATAGCCTGTACAAGGCATTAGTCCCAGAAATACCATTTTGCTTCGCTGCCACCTGCAAGGGGTAAGGAACAGAAATAACTGCTCCCTAATTTAACACGGATTTCGAATAAAAGCACCTCCTCTTCCATTTATCTACCCGCAGAGCTATTTTTGTCCAGTTCACTGGGAGAATTGTTACGTTCTGTTGTGCCTAAAATATTTTGCTTCTTTAATCACTGTACAGGGCTCCTACCTGCAGTAAATGAACTGAGCCGACAAGAGAAATTTATTACAGCCACCAGCCAGAGATCAAATTCTTCTCTCATTAATTATTTGGGCTACTATTGTTTCTAGCAGTTTCTCCTCTTAATAAAACTGATCACAGCTGAATGTTTGGCTGCTTCTGTAAGAAGTGCCAAGACTTGTTATTTCATTATACATGTATTCTCCTTACTTGAATATTCTCTGGAAGAGTTTTATATATAAGTGATGAGCATTGCCTCGTTGACAAAGTATGACTAAAGTACAAGCTGAAGAGCTGGAAGATAAATTAATCCTTGCAGTACTGCTGCAGATTTTTTTATTCAACAATTAATAAAAAGCACCTTTCTTTTGCTCCTCTTCCAGAGGCAGAGCTGGCAATTTGGTTTCAGGGGAGAAGACTAAAGGAAAAAAAGCCTGGGCAAAGCCCATCCTCTAGTCCAGCACTGAAAGGAGGAGGACATGCCTTCTGGTCAACCCTCCAGGCAAGGGCTGATAGAGCACAGCACAGCCTTGTCTCTAAGAAAGCTCTTCCATACGCTGGGAACCAAATGCAAAGGTCAGGTGATAAGGACTTAGAGTCTACATTACTTTTTGCTTATCTTGTAGGGCACAGTTAGGATGACCTCTTCCAAAAAAAAAAAAAAAAAAAAAAAAAAAAAAAGAAAGAAAGAAAAAAAGAATACCTTTACACCCTTTACAATTCCCATCCCACCTTCAGAGCAACTCCAAAGGCCTGTGGATGGGAAAGCAGAGTCAGCTATAGCAGAGGCAAGGAACAAAACAGGAGAGCTAAGAGTGATGCAGCTTCTCTGCCAGACCAGTAACAGCACCAGCCTGGGAAGGGCCGGAGAGGAAACATGGGGGTAGTTTCTCAATTCAGGAGGAGCAGAAAACCACATCAGAGTCACAGTTCAGGAGTGACATGACCCATGTGAGCTGGGGAACAGCGAGCTGGAGGCAAATGCATCCCTGGCCTCTGTGTAGGGGGCTCTGGCACAGGGCGTTCGGTGGAGAGAGACTTTTCATCTCAAGGACCAGCCAGCTTGTTTCCAAGACCCGCCATTTGCTGGAAGGTGAAGCTAGATTGCAGGATTTATCACTGGAAGCAGATTTGCTTGGATAAGCCATCCTGACAGCTTCACAGAAGCAGGAGATCACGGTGGCACACAGGGAGATGAGCAAGGTCTCCCTGCCACTGTGAACTTGGCAATGGTGGAAAGGCAGCAGCAAGGGAGCTGCCGGGAACAGGTCTGTTTCCATATGTTTCTTTGAGCATGGCATCACCTCAGAAGGGATTAGTGTGAGAAGTCAGGGCTCTTCCCCAGGCTAACTGGAGCTCAGAATTTTATAAAAGGATACTGGCAGCTTTGAGGACCCTCGGCTTGCAGGTCCAAAACAACATGCCCCAGGAAAGACACTTGCTTGTCCTTGAATAAAGGGCTTTAGCATATCATGTGCTGTGCACACAGGTGGGATGCTCCTGTTAGAGGACAAAAAAAAAAAAAAAAAAAAAAAAAAAAATTTTCAAAAGCTTTCACCTCCCCAGAATGAGAAAACAATTATAAGGAACTGAGAGTCCATAAAAGCACTGAAATAGAGAGAATGTGCTCCTAAGAGTTATTAAGTCTTCACTTTGGCCATGAGAAATCCTTGCCAGGAATGGTCACAGAGCAAGCTAAAGCAGCACAGAAGTAACGAGGACTGGTTGTATCTCAAGGACTTTCTTCATTCATCCTAAAAGCAGCTTTTACAGCAGTCTTTCTAACAGCATTAACAAGGCTAGCTCAAACCTAGCTTTGCATATTTTCCCTGGAGTCTAGTTCAGCAGCCTTAACCAAGTATCACTTCACCAGTCTCTGAAAGAATAAGTATCCATATTCCATATTTTTTTCCTGCTCTTTCCACTCTGTCTACATTTACTCAAAGGTAATTGAGAAATAACTGTCAAAAAAGCAGGTGCTATAAAACTTCTTTTGCCCTGTGCTTGCAAGGCTGATCACCCAAGAAGCAGGAGGAAAGACTTCTGCTGTGAGAGCCAAAGCCAAAAAGGTGCTGAGGGCAATTACTCTGACACCGACGGGAAGCTTCAGGGCCAACCCATTAAGGCCCCTCAGTGCTACATTTCTCTGCTGGGGCATGTGAGCTTCCAGACAAACAGGACTCAACAGCTAGATTTAACATCTCTACCATTTACTGAACTCAAATTTTATTCCCATAGGAATACTTTTGGGTCCCACTCATGTTTCTGAAGATACTGCCGGCTGGAAGTCAACTCCCTTAACAGTGTAAACGCAACTAACTGTGACAGTAAACGCCATGAAGTGACTTATCTGCTAGCAAAATCAGCCATGTCCTTAGCGATGTAGCACAAGATATTCTTAATTCTGGTTTCATGGATTTTAGTGATCCACACAAGGATGAAAATATCTTATTTTTGACTTCTTGTTTGTAGAACTGAATTTCACAGTTGCCTTGTGACATGAAATGGAGAGAGATGGTGGTTGTGTGTGTCAAATTCCTGACAAAGCTATTTTATATCTATTTTTGAAAATACCTCATTCTGCAACACCAATATAGGATTATACTGAACTCAATGAAAAGTCTGATTTGAAGAAACTGTCATTCACTTGATCACCCGAATTTTCCTCCCATATTTCACAATCAATAAAACTCTTATTCCCTCATTTTCAGCTATGGTTCATTGAATTAGTTGTTTCAGAGGTCAAAACCCAGAACACCTCAAAGCTCCAGGTTCCTTTTAATTTTTCTGTCTCTAACCAACAAGAAAAGGAAGGAAGAAGTAAAGGCAAAACTCCGATCTCATTCACCCAGAACACAGAAGGTGGTTGTCCCCTTCGAGCAAGCCCGCCTTGCCTGGCTGAGCACCTGCATGCACATAAGCAGCGTGACGAGCAGTCAAATTAAGCTAGAGAAAAAGTTTGTACACAGCCACCACTGGCTCTGAAGATACAGCCACTGAGTGCCACGTGCCCTAATTCAGAAAACTAGCTCTAAAATCACTGAAATGAATGGGGTCTTGCCATTTATGATGAGGACTTCTGGATTATCCCCGTTACCTTGCACAAGTTATTTCACCCCCCTTTCATTCATTTTATCTCTTTGGAAAGTGAGAATAAAAGTATACTTCTGCTTTACTGAATTACTTTTGAGACCTCACAGTTTGTCCTTGAGGTCTCCCCACGCCAATTGCCAGTCTGTGTTACCACAGTTCGATCAATCTAAGACCAGTGTTGGCAAAGCCTATCAGAAGACCTCAGCCTTGGAGGTCTAATTAGAACTCCAGATTCTAGTGGGAACAGAGTGCTTAATCTAGAATATGACAAAATTGTCTTGAATCTACTATATAAATTAAGTGATAGATGAAAAATTAAATGGTATAATTACAAAGGTTAACAAACTCAAGGGAGTCATTAGACAAACTGTGAAAAGATCATCAGTTTAAAAAAAAAAAAAAAAGAGCAGAATCAAAGATAATGAATTCAACCGTTTCAACTCAGTTTGCCTCATTTTCTTCAGTTGAGAAAACATTGTAAGCCCATGTCAAACAAATGTTAAATGGTAATTTCTTAAACCTAATAATCAAAGATAAACGTTGTAATGAGGCTTTATAAGGTAAGGGCTGGTGACTATTTAACCTGCTGTAGTGGAAAAGTATTCAAGATATTAGACATGATCTAAAATTATTGCTATAATCCATCATTTCCTAATCCTTTAACTCTTAGGGAGGATTTAAAATAAATTATATAAGCATTAGTAAACAAATAAATATACCATATAGGAAACTAAAAATGAAGCAGACTACCCGAGAAGGAAACATACATATTGCAAGTGAGGTATAAGGAACAGTTTTCCAAAGTACCTTGATGAATTAAGAACCTAGTTCTCATTTATGGGAATACTTGGGAGCTATGATAAAGGAAAGACTTTCTCCAGGAAAATTTTTAACTAAAATTACATGACAGAAGTACTTATTTTATGATTTTTGTGACAACAAAAATACAGAGTGCAAAAGGCTCCTGGAGCTCCCAATTGCTTTCATTTTGTTTCTCACCACAAAAGTGGAAGAAGAGAATAAAGGGAATATTATATTGCCAGGTTTCTCATTATTAATGGCAGAAGAAATAGTTGCCTTAATGCATTTGATTACCTCTTAATAATCACAGTCACCCAGTTCCTTTTTAAACATGTCAAATTCTGAAACAGAAAAGTATCTTTACAGCGACCATGAACCGTTTGGTCCTGACCACTGACAAGTTGTGACAACTGCACCGAGCCTTCTGGGAGAGTGTAAATATAACCAGCTTTGCACCCACGTGAGGATCATCTGTCAGCACGGGAGCGTTATCAAAGCTGCAAGGAAGGCAGGGCCCTGCACTGCAAAAGGCTCCTGAGGTGCTTTGGGAATAACAAAAAGAGCAGTGCCCGTGCAGATGTAGGAAAGGGTTGCTCAGTACGAGCGTGTAATGCAAGAGCTGCCCACTGAATTCCTGATGGTCCCAGATCGTCCTCTGGCACATTCCTGGGAAAAAAAGGGGTTTTAATACTGGTAGAGCCAGTTGAGGAAAACGCTGCACCTAACATGTGCCCAAATGCTGAGATAGGGCTATCAAGTCCACGAAGCTATTAAAAAAAAAAACCAAAAAAAAAAAAAAAAAAAAACAAACAAAAAAAAAAAAAAAAAAAAAAAAAAACAACCAAACTATCTTTAATAGAAAAATAAGAAAAGTCAATCACTGGAATTTAACTGAAACATCCCAAGCCTGAAATGTGCTTTCTTGGATTTGAGCTAAAGCAGTGCAGAGGACTTTCAGTAGCTGCTTCCTTTCTCTTCATCTTCTGTTTTATACTTTACCCAAAAGCTTGAGAATCTCCTGAACAGCTGACAAGCCAAGGCTTGCAGAAATTGCAGGGTGGCTTATAAACTGCATCAGTCCTAGCCTTTTGTCTGCCACCCAACAGAACCAAAATTCAGATCAGAACTGAGACTCCTTTGTGAGGAGCAAGTCAGCAGTCACACAAAGAGCAAGGATGCAAATCCACCACCCGCTTCCCGGGGAAAGCACAGACCTTTCAGCCACGGCTGCGTTTGGCTGCAGCTTTGTCTCCTATATCACTGCTGGCTAAGTAAAAGTTTGAGAATTAAGTCTTTCTTTAATAAAAAAGCCATCTCTATAAAGTCACACGCACAGGCTTGTGTACTGGGGCTTGGCACTCTGGCACCCTCTGAGGTACAGCAAGGCAGAGACACAGAATTTCTTCTACCCAGACTTTCTTGTTGCCTAAAACCCTAGGAGCATAGTCTCAGCTCCCTTTTTAATCCCTCACAGGTGGTCGTCCAGAGCAAGATCCTAGAGGGATGAAAGTGAGGGAAGCGTGAAAATTTGCCAAAAATACACAGTAAGGGAGACGCACATGGAGGAACAGTAGCTCAGCACCGCCCTGAGACTGCTGTAAAAGGATGCTGCAGATGGGAAGGGAATTATCTATTCTGCATGTGCGTGGTAGGTTAGACAGTAGTAATGAGAAAATTACAGCTAGGGAAATTCAATTCGGACATCAGGAAATACTTTCTAATGGTAAAGACTCTTTTGCCCTGGAACAGACAGCTTAGGGAGACTGGGGAATATATGGGGCTGGTGGTTTAAAGAGACAGAGGAACTAAATGACCTCCTGAGGTCCCTTCCAAGCCCATTTTCTTTAATTTAGGGTAAATCATTTCAAATTTCTCCATGGACTCTTGTACCTGTACAACATCTAAACTGTCCAGTGCTTACTTCTGAATTAAGAGTGCCTTTGGGTTTTTTTTTTTAAGAACGGTATATAAAACAAGTAATAATAATTACAGTATCTTATGATATAGTTTTGCCACAATTATACATAGACTATAACTCCATTTAATTCAAGAACATTATTAGGCATCTGGCTATGTGGCCTGTATTCAGTCAAGAACATCAGCCGTTTCAAACAATATTCTTCAACTGCTCCCAAAAAACATTCACAAGTTATAAGGTATCAGTCTCTGTGGTTAACTGCCTCAAACACTTCAGTGCTGTTTTCTGGAATGGCTCAGTTTGGCGTTACTCTGGGCAAACAGTTTTTTGCTAGTGTGCACTGTAAAAATTGTGTGAGAGAAGCACTTTTTGGAGGTGATTTAGTGTCGCCACTTATTTTTATCAAAATCACAACTTGAAGAGCAGACCTAAAGAGGCAATAAATGAAACCATACCAACCTGCTGCATGCAAAAACCAAAGCAAGCCTCTGGCGATCACTACGAATCTGATCTTGCCACCCATTGCACACACTGGCACCAACCCAGCAAAGCACTTAAGCTTAGTTTTAAGCATACAGGTAGTGCCATTTAAGCTAATGGAATCACTTAAGTGCTTTGTTGGATCAGGGCCAGCCTCCTCAGCATCTTGCAGTGTCAAGTAGACAGAGCAAGGGCTTCATCTAATTGCATCAGACTTTAATTGACAAAAATCAAAGTAATGGCAGCATTTAGACTGAACCCATCTCTCTAAGGCAGCTATTATAATCACAGTGAGTAGGACAGGGTTTGTTTGTGCTGTCCCAGTGCCTGAAGCGTCCTGTTGGATTTGATCCATAATGCCTCATCTCTGGTATAAGCCCTTCCTCAGCAACTCTTGTTTAAGTCTTCCATCCAATATGTTCTTACTGAAATAACTGATTTGTTCAACATCCCCCCCAAAAAAAACCAATGATTACGCTAGCTTCTTTACATAACTACACTGTATTTCATACCAACTATATCCTATCATTTGATGTTGCCTACTCTTGAAGGCATCACACTTAGGCTGTGGACTCATTTAGAATGTGGTTTTACTTGTGCTTTGCAACTCTTCATGCAGCTGTGGAACTACACAGCAAAAAATCAGGGATGTATAAGAACTGCTATTGATGCTGCAGCAACTGAAGAGAGCAGTCCACATAAGGGACATGCCTAACATCTCCATAACCTAAAGAACAATACTCCTTGGATATCAAACTTATCATTCAATTTCCAAGCAAAGGAATAATATGTACATAGCAACTCCTTAGCTTAGGTGGTTTCGCCTCTCTAAACTCCTACAACAGAAACACTGCAGTTCTGAAACAGCCCATTTCAGTAAAAACAAACAAAAAACCACCACAAAACAGAATACGTCTAATTCAGCATTGACACAGAATTAACTTCTTACCACAGTATTTCTATAAACACAGTTATGAACTGGAAAGTGACTCGCCTGGGAATTTGCCAGACTATTGAGTTTATTTAATACAATTACAGAAAAAGAGTGGTCAAGAGCTTGGTTAGTAGTGTGGGTAGAGCACAGTGACAGCAAAGTGCAAGTGTTCCTGCATCTGTACGACACCACTCACATGAACAAGCCATTTCCTTTAATTGCCTTTATCCAAGCATGAAAAAAGTGCAGGACTGAGCCACAAGCCAGAATCAAGATAAGGCAACCAAAACAGTAATTGGGACAGAGGGGAAGAAGTTTCCAGAAATGCAAGGAGAGTTTGTAGCAATACTGTCATTGCATTTCTCCATGGTCACGGTTAGAAAATAATTAGCTTTCATCTATAGCTGCTGAACAGACCCATGTCTGAAAGACATTTCCCTAAAACAGATATGGAAATACTAAGAAGGAGATGGAGGGTCATGTACTTGGACCTTGCAATGGCAGTATTTCTGTAGTAGCTCTCTAAAAATATAACTATGCCTACAGAAACACAACCACATTTTCCTGTGCTTTCTGCAGGAAATGAATTTATGCAGTTAAGAGCTCAGGAAGCAGTTTTTCGCAACACCTAGAAATGATATGCTGCTCAACATTGACCATCCTCACAGCAGCTGAAGGAAGTGAAATCCCCCAGATCTGTTGAGTCTCAACTCTTTATGCTCCAGCATTACCTGTGCTGCAATCAGCCCAGAACAGACAGGGAGGCAGGAATAATTCAAATACAAAGGTAATATTTAACATATCAACACTTAGCATGTTTGGAGACAGGGTTCATCTTCTTGCACAGTCTGAAGAAACAAAAATTTCCCCTGTATTCAAGAAGTTGTGTTGAATTTTTAAGTTCCTACCCACTCCAGACTCCTGTTGAAAATAAGTCACATTCAGCAACTTGGAAGACATCAAATTTCAACTGTATCTGTGGGTATAGTAGAAGTTCTTACCTATAGACCCTGACATTGAACTTAAATCTCTTTCTGAAGACAGACCTCACTCGTTAGCAAATTTGTAAAGCATTTTGTCTTTTGTAAAGCCCTCTTATAATTTGAAAGTCCTTGTATGCATTTATAAAAGCAGGTAAAAATTAGTGAATCTCAATGAACCCACCCAAAAGCACATGAATTTGGATACAGTAGCAATTTGGAAACTCCACATTTCAGGTGCATCTTCATGGCTCACTGGTAATACAAAAAGTCATTGGGATCCCTCTGCGATCAAGTTCTTCATGGGGTCAGATGCTGAACGAATGCAGGAGCTTTCCAATTGCCCTTTGTAACTACCCCGTGTAAAGATCACTTGCTAAAATACATGGGCAAGACAAACACGAGGATATAAAAATCAATTCAAGGAAAAACTGATTTTAAAGTGTCAACAAGACTATCTCTCAGCATTTGCTCAGAACTCATATCAAGTACTACCAATGGTTGTCTCTACTATGGTGTTTTCCCTAAAAACATATTCCAGTGGCAAAAAACACACCACATTTCTTTTTTTGTGCCTGTCCCACAGCAAATGACTTTTAGTTATTCCCTCAAAATTTAGCTTTTAATCATATCTGCTGAGAACAGGGCTGAAGCTGTGATGCAATGCGCAGCTTTCCTGCAAAGCATATGGTATTTAAAAAGCGAGTAGAAGGGAAAAACGACAGACAGGAAAAGGTTCAGACTTCTGTAGCCTTGGTTTTGCACTGCGTGGTAATTATACTGAAGAATTCATGACTCATTTTGGTGCACTACTGTGCACTGCTATATTAGAAGTTTGGCAAGGACACCAGACAAATGATGAAAGATATAATATTGGTTTCACCAGTATAACTCATCACTGTAGTTTCATGGCGTTTCAAAAGTCTTTTTTTAGCACTCTAAGAAAACAAGTTCTTTTTTAAACAAGAGCAACATACTGAATCGAAAATGTACTATATGGAAGTTGGCAGAAATAGGCTGATTCTTAGAGGAATTTTACCTTTCAGATAGTTTGGTTAACTGTTCCCTAAAACTTGTTTCTGGGTCTACAAGGAGTATCTTACATGGAGACTATTTATGCTTTAATGCACAGCAGTTTTAAACATGATATGGAGATAAAGCTCTTCCACTACTCAATATTCATAAAGGAAGAAAATATTTTCTTTACACCAGCTTACAAATGTGTATTGTCAGGAATGATTTACATAAAAGCCCCCTAGTCATTTGACAGCTGCAACGAGGCCAAGCACACTGGAAGATGTACACATTAGGATAGCGCTTAAATTAACTCTTAAAGACAAATCCTTTTCTCACAAGGATTGCAGTCAGTCTGGAGTTATGCAGCACATTGGAATTAATCCAGTTTTGCCAGATGCAGCCAATCCTCCATGTAATGCTGAACTAGTTATTCTGATTTGTAATGAGAAAGAATTGGTACCAGCCACAAGAAAGAGGCAGCAACATTAACAAGAGTTTGCTGTGTGACCCAGAATTAACTTCACAATTTACCCAGACAGAAGCCAAATAAAAATATCCAGCTTCCTGGTAGGACAGGGATGGGAACTAACTTCTAGTAAGTACCTTTTCACATCTTTTCACAAAAGTTACTGTCACAAGTGGTCAGAGATTTTTCATAGCTTATAGCAGTCAGTGTTTGAACATGCAGGGAGGAGAAACCCTATCTATGAAGCCTGTCATTAACTTCAAGGCCCCCCTACATAAACTTGGCAAACTCTCAGAAATAGTGGAGGCAATTATTAACGTCAAAGCCGCCATATGCTAAACAACCACTGCTCTGTATATTATGTATTTTGTTTAAAGGCAAGCATGGAGATTGCAAACAGTTATTTTTAACTCTTTTCAGCATACAGTACATCTGTTGTGTTTTTGATTTCCATTAAAAGTCAGTCATTTACTGATCTGGCTGTCATCCAGATTTCTACATGAAACACATGGACTAAGCACAAAATAATGCTGTTTTATGTGCATGGGTGCATGTAGTGTATTTATTATCTGCTAGAATAATTAGAAATGCAGTTAAAAATGCTGAGGGGGCTTTGAAGGAACAGGCTATCGTACTTATCTTCTCATTTCCTCAAAGTCCCTGGCCTTAAAAACATTAAGAACAAGGCCATGAAACTTTACTTTATGTTTACATGCTGCTGCCCTGACATACAATCCCATTGACTTCACTTACTTGAGAAGGGAATCCTGAAGCTGGCTGCAAAAGGGACACCGATCAGGGTGTACCACATCTTGAACATAGCTTTAAAGAACGCACATTGAGAAAAGCCTCCAAGAATAACGAGCTACCAAAATATCTGCCAACATGGACCTCAGCCAGCAAGTCAGGCAAATTAAAAGCTGCAATCACTTCTGACAATTCTCCAGCAAAACTTGTCCTGGGTTTTGCTTCCCTGGTGAAAAACAGAAGATGATCAGCATGCACCAAAGGTCAGTAGGTTCAGACTATCTGAGACCAGGAAAGGGAGGGAATTAAAACGCTGCGAGGGCACTGCAGAGCGCCTTGCCAGCGGCCTCTTACGAGCTCGCTCCAAAGCCTGCTGAAGTTGACTGGACGCTTCCACACCACCAGCTTCAGGCCACATCCTGGCTCCTCGCAGGGCTCCGGTGCCCTCTTCTCTGCTGATTGCAAAGGTGGCAACGCAGCATTAGTTCAAAGAGTCCCCTTTTTCTCTAAGCGCTGAATTAGGGCTAGAGAGGTCAACACAACACCTCTCTTACTGAAACTTTGAGCTGAGTGGAGAAAATATTCACTTGAATTTGAAAATTAATTCCAAAGTCATTGTCTTAGCAACCTTTCAGCATTTGTTTTCCATGCCTGCGCACACAGAGACCTATTTCTAACTGGGATCCTTATAAAATCAGCAGGCCTAACACACAAACAGCCAGATGTTCAGAAAAAGGTGAAATCCAAATTGTACATTTGATTTCTGATGCGATTACATAACCTGTCCAGGAGAAGACGAGCCGATAGCCTGCAGCTTACGCAAGCGGCCCAGATGGAGCTTTGCTCGTAAGGCAATTCCTGTTATTATTAGCAAAGGCACATCTGGCTGGCCAGGCCATCCCAGCCGCAGCCAGCCCCTAGCACATGTAGGTCCCAGCCTATGACAGTTCTCAACAGGGTGAGTTTCAAGGCTCATCTACCTTCCGTGGCAGACCATGACGCAGAGATGCCAGCGGGTTCCCTCTCCCCAAGCAAGGCAAGCACTCACCACATGCCCACTCACCTGCCGGGCAGGTGAGAAAGCACAGTTGTTTCACATGTGCACAGTCCCAAATTTTCCCTCTTTAAGGACAAAGTGATCTTCTCTCACTATGATTTATTCCCCAGGCCTTTATCCGCTGGCTGCATATGGTACTAATTTCACACCTGTTTTCAGATGATGCAATGAAATTAAATGACATGGCCATAGCCACACACGGATGGCAGCATTAATGCAGACCCTGCGAAGAAGTCCTTGTTTTTTCACTCTAAATATCATTGTACCATTTCTTTCATATTGTGTTACTGCTCTGTGGCTGTCAGACTTGCCAGACTGACAATACCATCTTATGTTACAAAACCTACAGTTCAATTTAAGTTTAGCGTCCTTCAGAGGTTAAACTTCCATGGGAAATTATTGTTGCAGAAACATGGCTTGCATATGTTTGTGCCAGAAAACTGTTTCTGCTGCTTTTCTCTACAACTGTGATCCTTACTTTTTTTTTTTTTTTTTTTTAATCATGAGTCAGAAAGACTAAATAAAAGTTCAGCTTGGATTTCAAGAGTGCAAATGTGCATATTCAGCACTCAGGGCAAGTTTTCCCACTACTGGCATTAGCCTGGCCCATTCAAAAGAATAGCACTTCTGGAGGATCCAGCTGCAGCAACTGGAGCTGCCACCTGCCCTTTGAGCACTGAGGTCTGGAGAGCAAAGTAAAGGAGAAAATAATTTTCCACAGACCTTTCTATTAGAAGACTTAAGAGCGATTGCCACTGCTGTCTCTCTCACCTCTCTAAGCCTCGGTCCTTTTTCTCTCCTCGTTCTTTTTCTTCTGTTTGTTTCTCAGCCCTTTGGGCTATCAGGTGCCAGTAAGTGAAGAACTAAATTACTTCAGATGGCACTTACTGTGGGGTACAAACAGCAGCGTGTTTGTAGTCTTCACCCATTTCTTGCTGCCACTGCAATGAAGCCACAGATGAGAGAGCGCTGCTGCATCGGAACACAGCCTCTATGAATTTAATGGCAGAAAAGAGGCTACAAGGGCATACAAACTGCCAATATTTCCCCCTGGGGTAAAGCCATTACTATTTCAGTGCTGTCCAGCATGCTTACCACTCCTGAACTGTTTTGCAGCAATGCCAATGTCTCCCTTCCGAGAATAAAGCAAAATGCCATACCAAGTAAGGAGGGGGTGTTCAGCTGCTTTCTCTTAAGTTCTTTATGAGGAAAATAGTTTGGGTCTGGCTGGACTCGCGAGATCCATTGGCCATTTCACTCCCATTTTGCCACAGGTTTATAACACAAAACCAGGTGGGAAATAGAGTGATTAAGCTCTGTGGCTTTTGCACTGCCTCTGTAATGGGTTCACCCTGGGGTGTGCTTGGGCATCTGTTACACACCGTAGCCCCGCAGCAAGCCTTGTCCCTTACCCCAGCGCTGCCGTCACCGTGCCCTCAGCATTGGTGCAGGGGGAGCACGCTTGGAGCAGCTGCACAGCAGGACCTTCCAGCCCTGATTTATACGCTGATCTCCACATCAAGTTTTCAAGTAACAGCTACGTGGCAAGAGGCTGGGAAATAGCATCTTCCTCAGTGCATAAAGTAACCCTGTGGAGTTTATTGTCAGCGGTACTTCGTATGTTCTTCTGCACCTCTCCATAGGTGGCAGACAGGACAAGTCACACCTTGTCAGACCTTCATCCAAGACTCCCCAGGGAAAGCAGCCTCCTCCCCACCTTCCCCCTACCGTTACGCACACCCTCAGGTCCTAACCAAGCTCTAGCACATCCTGGTGCTCTGCCCTCCGCAACCTCCCTCTCTGCTTCTGCCACTGCCAGTGGTACAAAGCAAAACATCCAAGCAGGTCTTGACTACTTGCAGTGCTGTTTCTCTGTTATCCCTAGAGACCAGAAGCTGAAGACAAACCCTCCTAGAATTATTATTAGAATGACACTGTAACTATCTTATCTGGGTTAAGAAACAATAAAATAAATGAAAGACAATAGAATAGGAAGTATAAAGCAAATGTTCACATTGGGCTGTGAACACCTATGCAAATGATACTCAAAGCTGCATCTCAGACTTTGTTATCCCCTTGTTTTATTATTTCTTCATGTCCTTCATTTCAGTCCTTCTGTATAACATTTTGTTCTTTTGCTTCATAATGTGGTTCTTTAATTTATTTGTCCCTATTTCTTTTTGTTCTTCCTTTGATGTTTATCCTTTTAATGTTTCTTTCCAAAAGCTTTTTTAAAATAAAAAACCAAAAACACACTACCAGTTTCAATGTGCTGCCTTTGTAGCATTTTTGGATTTCCTGCTACTTTGCTCTTCATACAATTTTCATTTTTTGTGATGTCTTTGTTATCTGTGGCACAGAAGCAATTGGACACCAGGAACCTTACTGCATTAATCCACATCTTCACTAAACACAAATATTACATTTAGTTTTCACTTTATTACTACCCCTAGCACTTGACCTCACCTATCTCACTTCCATCGTAGGCTGGAATTCTACAGTTTACCTTATGGATAACAAGCAAAAAACACAACAACAACAATCAAAAACAAACAAAACCAACCAAACAAACAAAAAAACCCACAAAAAAAACCAAAACCACCCCACCAACATCTTTTGGACCTTACATTATATGAAGGTATCTAATATTATGAATGCGGGTCTTGCAGAACTTAGCCCAGCAAATTGTTGACCATTAGCGAGGTGTGCAGGACCTCAACTCCCTTGCAGGTGTTATGATCCGAGGGCTGGAGCCCCTCTGCTGTGAGGACAGGCTGAGAGAGTTGGGCTTGTTCAGCCTGGAGAAGAGAAGGCTGCGGGGAAACCTGATTGCGGCCTTCCAGTACATAAAGGGGGCCTATAGGGAAGAGGGGGAGAATCTTTTCAGTAGGGACAACAGTGACAGGACAAGGGGTGATGGTTTTAAACTGAAACAGGGTAGGTTTAGGCTGGATATAAGGAGGAAATTCTTTACAATGAGGGTGGTGAAGCACTGGAAGGGGTTGCCCAGAGAGGT
Source organism: Podiceps cristatus (assembly GCA_000699545.1). Lineage (NCBI taxonomy): Eukaryota > Metazoa > Chordata > Aves > Podicipediformes > Podicipedidae > Podiceps > Podiceps cristatus. The sequence continues at coordinate 15,407 of JMFS01115518.1, forward strand.
GGTGGAGGCCCCATCCCTGGAAACATTCAAGCCCAGGTTGGACGGGGCTGTGAGCAACCTGCTCTGGGTAATGGTGTCCCTGCTCACTGCAGGGGGGTTGGACTAGATGGGCTCTGGGGGTCCCTTCCAACCCAAAACATTCTATGATTCTATGCACAAGGTCTCCACCACAAGCTGAGCATGACATCTACTCCTGGTGAAGCCCTTGTGCATAATGCCATCACCAGCCTTTCAATTCAATCTGTTCGGTCCTTGAATATCAAGCTGACAAGATGAAGATCCATGCATTTCTGTTGACTTCAGCAAGCAATTGAGGCAGCCAGTCAGGTTTTGCTGCCACCTCAAGCTGAGGGGAACTGATCCAACTGCAACAACCTCTTCCCATACACATCAAGGCAAGGCGTTCCAGGGGCATGGCATTGCCCCTTTGGGGATCTCAGACATTGCCCCTTTTTCAGAGTTTTCTGGCTACATCAGTGCTGAAAGGAGTAACACCTATGCAAAAGGCACAGGGAAGTCCAGTCCCTGTGCCCTAACTTCCCAAAAGAGTACGATCAGTATTTGAAGACAGCTAGAAATGAGGGAGGGAGACACATACCTTCACACAAACCATGAGCATAGCAGATCTTCACAGCCACTGTTATTACAAACCCCTTATGCTCCTGAAACTATTAGCTTCAGTAGAAATGCTATTTGAAGAAGAATCTATATTTATAAGGTTCACCATATTAGCATTTGTATGTATGGCAGTCATGACTAAGGGGCCACGGCTGAGATCTAGGTCACACTAGCCCTGCTCTAGCTAGCTTCAGTCAAGCTTCTGAAACATTTTACAAGACAATAGCTATTGGACGGCCTAGTACCTATTCTGCATGCTTTCCTATAAGAAAGGACAGAAATCAGAGCAGACAGCCATGTACGGAACGCTAATCTAAAAGATAATAGGAAAAGCTTTGCAAGGAAAGAATTCAATTCACTTTATAACACGAAAATCTTCATTTCTCACAGTGACACCCAGAATGGTCAATGCTTGGCTCCTGCAGGCTCAGCTCTGTATACAAAGGTCGTGATATTTTGTCAGCAAAGAAAACATAGGTGCTGAGATGGGCTAGTCAATAATTGACTGAGTCTTGTTACTCACTGCAATCTCTATCTTGTCACCATGTTCCTGCCTCAAAGTTTCAGTTAAAACCAGTGAATCACTTCACTGAAAAAGACTTCTTACCTTGAAAAAAAAGAAATCACCATCCCTGACAACAAAGACTTCCTATCTGGTTTTGTCAAAGGTCACTCAGCAGTTAGGTCCATTTACACTGTGACTTCTATCAGCTGTGAAGAACACAGAACAAAGCGCACACCAATATTCACACCTTTGGTTTCAAAAATTTCCATGGAAACCTTTATTTTCCTTTTAAGTTACCTCAATCTTCAAAGAACCAGGGAAGGAAAAAGCCTGCACTTGAAACCACTTTCACTTTGCATGTCTGACATTCATGTTTGCAGCCCACCTGAGAGTTATAACCTTGACACATTTCTTGGCAACTGCCCAAAGTTTTTATCTTCCAGCCGAGAAGGTAAGTGAGCAACTGCTTTCACCACTGGATTACAGGCACTGTGCATATATATTATCCCCATCCTTCTTCTAACCTGTGTTCCACCTGGGGCCACTGTTCTCTTGCTGCAGGCACTGTACAAACACAGAATAAAGGATAGGCCCTGCCTCAAAGCATTCCCCCTCTGAAAAGACAGAGCAGATAAATCAAGTCTTATTACTCCAGCCTATATATGGAAATCTGTGTTAGTCTCTCTCAACTAAATGACAACCCCAAAGACAATTAGGTCTGACTTGCAAGGGAGTCTATGTCAATTATGCTTCCAGCTCAGGCACCTTAGCTGTCTCAAGTGTTTGAACCCACCCCTTGGAGAAGCCCAAGACCTGACAAGAAATAAGAGAGCTGGAAAATAAGCCTGCCCTCAGCACCCTGACACACTCCCACACTCATAGATCATCCCTGCTCCTCATAACAGCGCAGCTACTTCACCACGAGGGCTACACACATCCTCCCACCTTCAACAGCAAATGCAAAATAACCATATTTAATTGCTTGAGTTTACTATTGCAACATATCAATAGAACAACCCAAGAAAGTGAGACAGTGTGAAAAAAACCCTTAGGGAAACAAATATAAATTTAGGACCAAAAGAGTGGAAATCACTGACAACAAAACAGTCCCAGGAAACTCCATCCTGCTGATGGGAAGGGAAGGAGAGAGACACTGGAGACCCTCACCACCTCCCTTGGCAAGTCAGTGGTGAACTCCTCTCATCTTCATCAAGTGAAAAGCCAAGCCAGCCCTGTGCCCACCTTAACTCAGGCTAGAATGGTTTAATTCGGATGTCAAGGATGTGTAGCAGAAACCGTTTCTGCCTTGGCCAAGTTAGAGCAGCACCAGGACACCTCAATAAAATCAGGCAAGGTGAGGCCCAAACCAGAGGAAAAGTGGCAATTCATTAGAAAGGAATCTCCTACCAAGCTCATAAATTTTAAAAAGGAAACATATTTGTTAAAGACTAGGAACACAGAGGGTTCATTTTTAAATTTAAATTTTGTAAAAATTATGTTTTCATTATGACCTACTGAACAACAATTCATGAGGTAGGAAAGAAAAAGAGCTGCTAGAAACTCAAACACCCTTTGCAAGCACCTGCCTTTTATATGCCTTTCTCTAAGCCTGCAGTGAGTTTATTGCAAGGCTTGGTTAGACAACAAAAATATGAACTGTTGGGAAAAGAGGGATTTTTTTTTTTTTTTTTTTTTTTAAGTGACAGCTATTGAACAGGAATCCTCCATGGTCAAATTTTTCAGTGTGGTTAATATCAGGTCACCAGAGGTGGATCTGTGACTGTGTCTGAGCAGCATTCAGGAAAACATTAAGGACAGGATGCAAGTAAAACCCAGGAGAGCAGGAAAGGAGGGGACTAGGGAAAAGAGGGGGTGCAAGGGGGTTCTCACAAGCCCCTCTGTCATTTGAGAAACTCACTGTGCTTTGCACTTCCATTCACACCACGCTGTCCTTGCATATATAAGCAATCACATATCCCCAAGGACACTGCTGTGTTTAATGGGTTTCATGACTCAAGGACTCACCTGAAGTCCCAGTGTTTCAGACCTTCCCATACAGTATATTCTTAAGACTTTGAGTTTCTTGTGGGGTTAAAGTCAGGACTATGAATTATTCTCCAGAGAAGTGAGACCTAAAATATCATCACTGTCTCTCTCATAGTGCCTTTTATTACTAGATCTCTAAATGCTCTGGGGTATCCTTCCTATCAGATGAAGAAATAGAACTGAGGCAACTTTAAGGTATCACGTAGCCAGGGAACATCCAAGTTGGGGAGAGCCCTGTTGTCTCCTGGGGGCACAGTAATTCACAGCCCATTAGGTTACACTGCCTAGTTGTAAGACTCTCCCACGAGGGTTTTTTATTAGTATTTTAATTTCTATTTCAGGCTGTGGCATGCTTAAAATGTCTTTGTGGTTTGCTCTCTTACTTCCTCGGGATTTTTTTAAATTATCTGATTGAAAATTTAGCCAGCCAAGAGGAAAAAAGCTCAAGTCAAAACATCCATACAAATCAAAATTAGACAGCAAAAAAAAAGAACTCCCAGAAGAGCTTCTTCAGTATACAATTAAACTTGTTCGTGTGTGCATGCAGTCATGTCTATACGCACGCAAATGGGTCTGTGTGCGACTGCACACCCCAGCACACAGAAGCTTCCTGCGTGCATGTGTAACTACATCTTGTTTTAGCATCAGGACACATTTTCTCCGGGCATAAATCATGTAGCTCCATCGATTTCAATGAATCTGCAAAATGATTTTATGTGTAATTTAGCAAGCCATGTTTTATACACTTTAAAAGATTCATGCACTATTACCTAAACTCAGAAAGTCCACAAGGAATACAGGTTATTTGATCACAATTCTTTTTAAAGGAATCAGTTATTATAAGAAGATGAAATTATGATAACTCAAGTAGTGCATACTCTTATGTCATGCACATCAAGATAATTTGTTTTGACTTGGTTTAAGTAATCATTTATAAATAAGAACACAACCCCCCAACAGCTAATTTTCTTTATGACATTCTACCACTTAAGACGGTGTTTTTTCAGCCCCTCCGTACTGGAACCATACGCAAGATTATTTCTCCACTTGAATGACTAAAGCAAATGTGAGCCCTCCACAGGCCCATCCCATTGCTCTAGCAACAACAACAACAGGTTTTGTTCCTGCATTGCCAGGCAGCTCTTTGTCCCAGCCAATGGAAGAATTAAGCATTGTGGACCAGCTCCTCAGCTGATATCATTAGATAGCGTTTCACTGAGATCCCGGCCAGCCGATGCCAGCCGAGGAGCTAACCCTTGATCTGCAGCAGCAACAGCTGAGGAGTAACAAACAGGCAGGAAAAGGCTTCTGTTTCGTCGCCTTAATATAATGGTGAGTTCTCTGCTTTCAACAGGTTTATCAAGCAGTCCCTGGGGTTTTGGATCATACAGAATATTGTATCCCAAATTAAAAAGTGAGAACACCCAAAGCAAAAGGCTGAAGCTGGAAGCTTTGGCTCCCAGAAATCAGCTGAGGCTGGTGATCCATTTCCAGGATGAGCTGCCCTTTGCCCAGCACTGGTGATTTGACAGTACCAGCCAGTTCTGCTAGTAACAGGGGAAGCCAATCGCACATCCCTCCTTTCATCCCTATTTAGCTCAAGCTTGAAGCTCAATGCCCCTCCAGTCAACCTTAGCAAACCATTATGGGAAGCAATGGCTAGCCACACCACCTGTTTGATTTGAGGGAGGATATTTGGTCAGGTGTTTTCCAAAACATATCCCATAGCTGACAAAATACTGGGCTGGAAGGCAACCAAGACAACATTGGCTTTAAAAAAAAAAAAAATAATAATAAAAAAAAAAAATCCAGAAACAAGCCACGTATTAACATCACTTCAAACAGGTATCTCTACTCTTTCATACACCAACAAGAAGTTGACTATGAAGGCAAGTTTTTGAATTGCCGTCTGCTCAGTATCAAACATATTCCTTAGCAATAAAGGTGATTTTCACAGTGTGGGAGGTTAATATGCAGTCCCTGTCAGATTGCCAGCGTGATCTGTGTTTATAAGGCAAAGCACCAATAAATTGGCTAAGCACATGAATCTTCAGAGGAAGGAAAGAGAGGGAGAGCAGAAAGAGCACCCCAGGCAGCATCCCCGCAGGGGCCAGGCAAGGCACGTGCTGTCCTCAGAACTCCCGGCATCACAGGTAGACGTTTTCAGAAAGGAAAATCCATTTTCCCATTAGAAATAACAATATAAATATTACATTGATTGAAAATGTGCAATCAGGCCTGACTTACAGTTTGCCCTGCTGCATTCAGGCTTTACATCAGAGGGCTGTAAACCGTTATAACAGAAAATAATAGCTGGGTATGTTTACTCACCCAAAACCATGCTTCATTTATTTACCTGAATACCTGATCATGTACACTGACCATTGTCACTGCTCAGTGAGGCAAGCAAACAAAAATGGAGAAAATAAACATCTACACAGATTTCACCAGCAGATAAGCTATTAATTCATGCACAAACAATGAAGAAATGCCAGGATATACAACAATAACCACTCCTGAATTCTTGATTGTGTTATTCAATAATAGCAAAAGGTAGAACATGAAAAAAAATGTGCTTAGTGTTAATTTGCAAAACCAAATTAAAAAGCCTGTTAGATCCAAAGCAATCTTGGCTTGTGATTGTAGTAATTCAACGTGAAATTTCCAATAACATTCAAATACTTCCAAGAAAACAGAGGAAAGATTTTAATTCAATAGCCAAAAAAAATTAAAAAAAAAAAAAAAGTTGATGTAGTTGATGTAAGGGACTTGATTTCATTTAAATTGTTGAAATTAGCTGTATGCAGTAACTTATTAATGTCATAATATTCCATTAAGAACTTATTAATTCCTTGTTTACCTAATGCTAGCAATTAGAGTGGCAATGCTGGTCCAACACACAGCACAGCAGAAATTAAAAGCTGTTCGCCATGTACTGGAATTCCATATGAAGAGAGAGTTTAGATAAGAAGAAATATTTACATTTTTCTGACTGAGCCCAAGACCTTGGAAAGCAAAATAAACAACGAACTTCTGAAACTACTCAAATCAGGCACTATTACAAAGACCCTATGGCTCTATGCATACCAGTTCTGTGGTTAAAAGCTCGTGTGAAAAAAAAAAAAGTTGAACACCAGTCAGCAGTTACCAAAATTTTTGTTTTCCCCATCAACTCCAAGTCTTGAATGCAAATGTTTGAAACCAGGGGGAGGTAACTTGCATTCATACGCTGCACTTGCACTGAAAGCGAAGGGGCTAAGGCATCTCGGTACATAGATAGAGAGGCAGAGCTGAAATCCAGCTGGCTGGACACAAATCCCCTTTTATTCCCTTGCAGCAGGAAACGGGAACCATTCCTTACTGGGAGTGGGTGACACACACCCCAGATCCCAGTACAAGCACAAAAGCTCTCCTGCATCAAGCTCACACTTGTCCAGAGTCAGCAATGAGGTTGTCCTGGAAGTTGCCCCAGCCTTGGTAGCCCTTAGACCTGGTCCCTGAGCCCGCCTGCTCCTTATCTTGTACCTGCTGCCCAATTTCCAGGCTATCCTGACCTGCAGCCCAGCTCCTGGCTTATCTCATCTACAATCCGCGGCTTCCTGACCACAAGCCACTTCAGCCCTCCCAACCCATCAGATATTCAGGTTCCCATCTCCAGCCTGGCCCAACCACCAGGCTCCCTGCCAGCCTCATGGGGCCACCAACAGGAATGCAAACATCAGATTGTCACTTACTCCGTGTTCCCAAACAGATGATTAGACAGGGAGGAGCCCCTTCACTCACACCCAAGGTACACTGGCTGCAAGAGATCAGGGTTGTATTCTTGCACCTATTCATGGGAAAGATCAACGGGAAAGCAGGGAGGCTGGCATCCTCCTTGTGTCAAAAAGTGCTGAAGATGGAGTCCACACAGGAGAGGGAAAAGCTAGCTGTGTCCTGGCTTCATCCCCTTGCTTTACCAAGAAGCTCAGCTTAGAGGCACAGAGGGGCTGTAATATAGTACTGGTGCTGATCATTAACCAACAGTTTCCAGGATGGAGCAAGACAGGCTCAGGAAACAGAATTACACATTGCCTTTAGTCCAAAGCAAAGCCACAAGTTCACTCTGTGCTCGTGTTTGCCAACCAACCAGTGCATCTTACTTCACAAATGACCACATTGAGAGGTAAAAGCATTTGTAGATACTTAAGTTGAGAAACAAAGAATTATCTGATGTTATTTTCCTTTAAAGTTTGCTTTATTGCATTGAACAAGAAAACAAAAGAAAAATCTGATTCAGGTAACAGCATCTGCTCATCCCTGCTGGGAAAGGCTGAAGCCTGAATGATATCAGGCAATTTAAGGAAAAATATACCTGCAGACTGGCAACAAGAACCGAGAACTTCACACAGAAGACAGCCCAAGTTAACCAGTTTGCAAGATATTTCCCAAGACTTTGAAGAGGCTGGGACCAGAGCTGAGGGACATCCTCCTGTCCATGAAGAATGGCACCAGCCCAAGTGACCCAGAGGAGGTATGAGGGAGGATCACAGCAGGAGCTGCTCTCCTTCACTGCCTACATCTGGGTTACCAGCACTCTTCATCCTAAATCACGAGATAATGAGAGGCACTTGAAAACAGTGTATTGAAAGACCCCATGGGTCTTTTTTCTTTTTTTAAATTGGACTTGCTAAAGCAGGTGTTTCTGCTTATTTAGCAAACTGGAGTGAGGTGTCCCTTGCCCTTGATGAGGCCTCAAAGCAGTTAGCTGCAGGCCAACAGAGCCTTAACTCCATGGCAGATCAGCACAGGAGATTGTCCAGCTGATGACACTTGCTGTTTCAACATCTTGACTTTGCTACCATATGGGTGCTATTGACACTGTAGAAAAGCTTCCCCAAACTACTAAGTATAATCTTGCAAAAATTAGACTCAATTCTGCTGAATCCCACAAAAAGAAGGAAGGTGAGGGAAGAAATGCAGAGAGTTAAGACAGCTCTCCTTTATTCACATCTCTAGGGAACTTTGGTCGAGACAAAACTTGTCCACAAAGGTCAGTTACAGAGAGGAATGGGGTACATCTACCAGTCTCCCATTTTCAGATAAACTGAAGTGTTTGAAAGGCTCAAGGAACAAAGAAGCTCATGGAAGAGAGGGAGATTCAGTTCACAGGCAGACACCATTTAGATGAAACCATACTTAACCAGATAGCAAATATGCACCAAAGGTCATCCTGACAAGAACAAAAAAATGATGTTTCAAAGAATCAATTACTTCTTCATGGTACTGCTATTTCACCTTTTAAAAGCCATATAAATAATTACACTTAATTGCTTGTATGTCAAAGCTAAACTCACTTTCATTACATAACTCTTGCATGCAGAGCTATGACATGTTTGATGCAATGTTCTGTTACTGCAAAGAAATAGATGCGTTCAAAGAACTTCAACTGAAAGAACTCATTTAAGTAGCTCTCAGCCTTCATCATAGCAGTTAAGACTCACTCCCCATCTAATACCATAGCCTTCAGATTTAGTAGGTCAGACACTAAGAAAAAAACAATGCATGTAGCTACAACCTGCAACCTACAAACTCTACTGTACCCTGCTAAAACAGATAATGTGTCATATTATCTACCCTTACATGAAGTGCTACAAACAGCTCACTCCAAACCTAAAAAAAAAAAAAAACCAACCAAAAAACAAACAAGCAAGCCAGCCAGCTCCAAACAAAACCCAACACCACATCAAAAGGAATATAAGTAATACACAAGGAACTGTGTACCCTGCACTCACCCCTCACAGACCACTGTCTTTGGCTGCTCTCCTCCACCACCCCACACCCCAGGGCACAGGCTCTAATGTCCACCTGCCTCCTTTTGTGTCCTTGGGCTTGGCTGATAATCCAGCCCAGCTGAGTTCCTGAAGAGACAGCACCAGAAGCTCAGCAGGAGAAAGGCTGCAGTGACAGGCAGGAAAAAAAAAAAAAAAAAACCAAACCAAAACACAAACACCCAAAACAAAACCAACCCCCCCTCAAAAAAAAACCAAGAACACAAAAAAAACCCCAAACAAACAACCAAACCATAACCCAAAACCAGTGCTCCACATGCCATTCATGCTGCACCCCTTCCCATACCACATCCCCTTCCAGCAGCGGTAGGTTCCTCAGTTGAAACAAAACTGCAGGCTATTCCTGATGGAGCTAAAATGCCAACTTCCTAAAAAACTAGGTTAAAATAAGATGAACTTTAGCTTGCTGCACAGAGAGGTAGTTAATTTATGAACCGAACTCAATTTCCCAAGCAGAAGCATACAGACCTGCTGTGGAGCAGCGGTGGGAAGCAATGGCACAGAGGAACTAGTGTTACTGCCCTCGCAGCCAGCTAACCAGGCATCCTTTGAGCTGATCTTGGTGAAAAGGCAGAAAAAGATGGAAAATCTCACTTCTGGCTCCATAGCAAAATGTTTCAGTATGATTAAGAACATTTGTACTTGAAAGCTCCAGGGTGACATAATGGCTTCCATGGGAATCCAAGTGCTGCATCTACGGTGAGCTGTACCTCTGAACCTTGTACCAAGAGGTCCCCCTAGGACAGCAAGACCTGTTCCTCAATAAAGCAGCTCATGGGATCACGGCCCTGTCAGCTCTTTTTTTAATCATAGAATCATAGAATGTTTTGGGTTGGAAGGGACCGCTAGCGGTCATCTAGTCCAACCCCCCTGCAGTGAGCAGGGACACCACTACCTAGACCAGGTTGCTCAGAGCCCCGTCCAACCTGGTCTTGAATGTTTCCAGGGATCCTCAGTCTTTTTTTCCCGTTGGAAGAGCAGTGACTTCCCTTGTGCAAAACACGGTGACGCTGTATCAGTGCACGGACGTGCATCGGGGGTGCAGGGCACAAGGCTCTGCAGAAGCTCCCAGTGAGGGAACAGTGTTGGATGCAGCCTGCGGGGAAAAAAATACTTTTAGGGGGAAAGCAACACTTTAATGTTGTTTAATCCAGTGAAAAATGGGCCAGCACGGTGGGCATGGAGAAGACTCTGTGGAAAGGTGGTGGTGGGCTGGCAGAAGCTCATTCCTACTGCAGCCCCACCTGATACCTGGCTGAGCCCGGCTAAGGGCCAGAAAATCCGGGGACCCCCCTCCCAAACACAAAATCAACAGCCCAGATCACCCGAAGACCATTGGAAAAGCTTGTCCCTTCCTCCAGACTGCCCCCAA
>KL283921.1:8883-41887 GCA_000699545.1 Podiceps cristatus
GCCTAGCTCATTACACAAAGACAAAGGCCAAGATTTGCTGGTAGTACAGTCCAGGGAGAAAGGAGGAGGAGTATGCGCCACCACAGACTGATACTGCTTAAAACTGTGTGTGTTGAAATAAGGTACAAATTCCAATCATAAGGCTTGAGTACAAGAGTCCTTCCTATATAGAGGAGAAAAGAAAATGGGCAGCGCTGTATAATGGGTAAAACACTGGTCAAGCGATCAAGCAGCATGATACTCATATGAAGACATTCTGGTTTTCTGGCTGACCATCAGTCTTAAACTTGGTCTTGTGATTGCCCTTTTTTTTTTTTTCTTTTTTTTATGACACATTTATGTGTCTGTTGGAGCATGATGAGGATTCTGGAAACATCTCTCAATTTGTCAGACTATATATAAAGTGATCAGGTGTAGTGCACCACTGATCTCACAAGCCTATGTTTTACAAGGCTTCTGTGAGCACTCCTGAAAGTGTTTCACTGCAAGAGCCGCTCTGCACACACATCCTAGAAGCATTCGCTTTGTCCGCATTGTGCTTTGCCTTCCAGGATTGGCTCATGCAGATGTCTTTAAAGGCTGCCTGCACTCAGGACTGTATTGACCAAGTACATTCAATCTGTTTCTTCAGTTGGCATTGATTGGTGCAGGACTTGTGTTATCTTGAAGAGCGATTGTCAAGGGAGGATAGATTTGTAATCTGGAGAGCCAAAGGCAAATAATTTTTGCTTTGAAATAGTTTATAGAAAGGGAGGAGTCTTCAAAGTGAGCAGCTGAGGAAGAGGAAAAGTTCTCTCACTTCTCAGGCAAATAGCTAGGAAATGCGTTCAGTTATTTGAAATTGTGCTGTAAGTGGTCTCTGCTGTTAGAAAAAATGCACTCATATTAATGAGATTTTTATTGCAAAAAGGTTGGTTTTCTTGGGTTTTTTTAGTCTTTAAAAATTAACAAATAGACACTAGCTTTAAAGTGTATTTGTTTCTTAGACAAAAGAAAAATTCTTGTTTCTTATGAATCACAGCCTAAAAGGCACTAGTTGTTTACATATTTTTTGACCACTGTTGATTTCTAGGCTAACAGAGCTTTTTAGAGTTGGCACAGAAATATTCCTCATCCAGCATGGAAGAGTAACAGGGCAGCTTTCACAGAAATCAGTGATATTATTTGAGATAGTGGGAGATTTTACATTGGTGAAAAGTCACGCCCAGCAACCTTCTGTTTTAAGTTACTGATCATAAAGAACTCTTTGCATAACCCAAATGGATATTTTAGTATTTTTAGGAAAGAGTAAATGGTTGATAGGGTAAATTAGTAAACAGTCTTCAAAGTTGCAACTTAGAGCAGGCTTGTATTATCCAGACTATTCTAACAGTTTCAGTGCATGGATCACAAACACTTGTCAGAGGAGTTGCAAATCCTTTCAAAACTGTTTATCTATGTGCAGAATGTAGGAATTGGTAATTTTCCATATAACATGCAGAAATATTCCGTAAGCTTCTACTGACATGTTTCATGTAAGAAAAAATGTCTGCCTTCTCTTTTACTGGATGTTAAGGCTTGAGGAGTATAGCAAGCTGCAAAGAAAAGTTCAGTTGAAAAGGCAAGAGAACAACAGAAATAATTACACCAGCTGAAGTGGTTTGGAGCTAGAAAGTGGATGTTACAAGAGTCTAACAGCATGTGTGTTTTCAGAATAAAAGATTTCTTGAAATGGCTACTTTCAACTTCTAGAACTTCTTTATTGGTTGGACAAAGACACGAAAGGTTGCTGTAGATTGAAGAAAACACATCTTGGAAAGAAAAGGAAAATAGTACACATTTTTTTCTGAGTTTTTCCCAGTTGCCAAAGATGGCACACCTCTTTCTAAATACCCATTTTTCAAGAACAGACCCAGACCACCTTTCCCCTATCACATATCCAGGAAAAAAAAAAAAAAAAAAAAAAGAGAGAGAAAAAAAAGCCTTCTGGTGTCTGCTGGCATAAACAGGGTCTTTTGTGAAGGACTTCATATATCCTGATGACCTCAGAAGGCACAAGAGGAGAATTCCATTTTGCAGGGAATTTGTTTCAAGCTGAGGGAAGAGACTGAAATTCTCATAGAATCATAGAATACCAGGTTGGAAGGAACCTCAAGGATCATCTGGACCAACCTTTTTTGGCAAAAGCACGGTCTAGACAAGATGGCCCAGCACCCTGTCCAGCCAGATCTTACAATTTCCAATGTTGAGGAATCCACCACTTCCCTGGGAAGATTATTCTAATGGCTGATAGTTCTTGTCATTAAAAATTTTCCTCTTCTGTCCAATCAGAATGTCCCCAGGAGTAATTTGGACCCATTGTCCCTCATCTTTTCCATGTGACCCCTTGTAAAAAGGGAGTCTGTCTTCTCTGTAGCGCCCTTTAAATTCTGGAACATGGTGAATAAGGTCTTCCCTAAGCCCTCTTTTCTCAAGGCTGAACAAACCCAGCTCTCTCAACCTTTCCTCATATGGCAGGCTTCCCAATCCTGTGATCATCTTTGTGGCCCTTCTCTGGATCCTCTCCAGCCTGTTGTCCCGATCCAGTATCGGGAGGGGTTCATTACAATCCCAAGGGCGAGATTAAGATGCTAAAACAGGTCAAATATCATACAACCTTTTAACTTTATTTTCAACAAACAGGGGAGAAGAGGTGGGGAAAGGCAAGGGGAAGGCAAAGGGGAAAGGGGAGAGAGGTAAGGGGGAAAAGACAGAGAAATTTGGAAAAGAAGAGAAGAAACTAGCTACCACCCCTCCAAGTCCAATGATGTTTCGCAAACTCTGTCCAAGGTCTTCAGTCGTTGCAAGCTTCATCAAGGCTGGCGTCCAGGAGAGACATGAGGCAGGGAGGAGGGGAGACAGAGAAAATGGCCCCACACCAGCGAGCGCATGCTTCTTTGTTCCCGGAGGACTTCTGCTCATGCCCAGATGTGCAGTTCCTGCCAGACATGCAGACTTCTCGCCTTTGGCCCCTGTGCAGGCGCATGAGCTACTTTACCTCCAGTCTGTGGAGGCAATGGTTTTTCCAAGGTAGCAATGCCAGGAAATGGTGGTGCAGCGGCAGTGTCAAGACAAAACCTCATTTAGTATTGGTTCTCTACACCTGTCCACATCTTTTTTTGTACAGCGGGACCAAAACTGAGCACACTGTTACAGCTGTGGCCTCACAAGCGCTGAGTAGAGTGGGATAGTGACTTCTTTATCTCTGCTGGGGATGCCCTTGTGGATGCAGACCAGCATCCTGTTGGCTCTTTGATGCAGCAGCACACCGTTCACTCGTGCTGAGCTTGTTGTCCACCAGGACCACCAGGTCCTTTTCCACAGAGCTTCTCCCCAGCTGGGTAGATCCCAGCCTGCGCTGCATTCCTGGATTATGTTTTCTCAGGTGCAGATTCTGAGACCTTGACACAGTTGTCTGTTTTACTGAAGAATTATTGCAATGGCTTAAGTTTCTCTTACTCACAAAAAGAAAAAACCTGAGGGGTAGAAATCCCAGTGCCACCTTAAGAATTACATTTCTTCATTCAGCTGCCTGTAAGCCCATAAACCTTTTGTACTAGTTCATGTACTTGGGGAATCTGTCAGCATAGAGTATCAATATGGCTGCTGCCACTTCAAGAGACATCAATTGCCTGATGGTGCATCTGCTGTTAGAGGCTGGCTGGCTGCAACTCAGCAGGACTTCTAAGAGCTTCTGTCCTCCGGAATGAGGCAAATGTCAACTTTCAGTTACAGGATCTTAACTTCTCTTTCTGGTGTGGATCTTTCCTAATTACAATCTGATATTATAGGAAGCAGAAAATTTGATAACTCTTATCAGTAATTCTTGGGGGTACTTTTTTCCTGTCTTCAAATAGACTAAACAGCCACTGCTGACATAAATTCACTGTAAATACACTGTTTCCTAAGAGTAGGACATGATTAGGTGCTCACTTTTCGGGTTGAATTCTGTGTCTACTTTTTTTTAACATGCCATACATACTCACACATGCACAATTCCGCATATTGAAAACCCAAGGAGTGTTGGTGCTGGACTGTTTTAAACATCTTGTTATTTGAATTTGAAAATAGCACGTATGCATTATTATTGGAATAACATTTAATTTTTGATTCTATATCTTTTCATTGTTAGAACTGGAGATTAAAAATAATTGGCAAATAGAATTAGTGTCTCAGGCACAACAAACAGAAGTAAACATTGTGAGAAATGAGAGCAGTTAAAAATTTCAGCTACGTGCATGCAGGAACTAGGTTAATTGTTTGCAGGAGCTCTCAAATCTATTGGAATAGTACACTGTTTTTGAGTTCTTCAGATTTCATTTTGCCAAAACTATATAAAATATTTGTTTAACATTTCATGAAAGATGGGAAAAAAAGAACAGTATGATCCTTTCTAGTCTTTCTACTATGATACTACTTTTTAAAAATATAAAATTGTGTAATGAGAAGTTTTTTACTTTTTTGTCAGGCTTGATGATACTGTCGATATGGATTAAATATCCATTGTAGAGTACTTGTTACCCTATTTAGGAAACTATGATATTTTTAAAAGTTCCTTGACACAAAAATAACTGATCTAGTGTCTAGTGATTTCTTAGCAACATGTAGCTTATTTTGAATTATTTAAATTTCTTGGCTGAAATATAAGTCATAAAGAACTTTATATTGTATTTGGAGGATGCCCGTTAATGAAATGTGAAAGAAAGGCTATTTGGAGTGCTTGAAGGGAAAATGTCTTTGAGTTGTTGGGAATGAGCAGTGGTCTGTTACAACCATTGTGAAATGGCTTGGAAAGATACCATCTCTGTCCCGACAGTACCACTGGAGAAACAGATAAGTCAATACGATGTGGGGTTTTGTTTGTTTTCATTTGTTGGGGGTTTTTTTTAATACAGTTAAAACACAATATTTATTGCAGAATAATGTGTTTAGTACAAGAGATATAGGAAAGAAACAATGCTTTAAATTATTTTCTCTCAAATTTATATTTTAGCAAGATATGAACAAAAGTATGGACTTAAAAGTTCATAAGGCAGGAGGAAGATTCCTCACAGGTGGGAAGAAGCAAATGTCACTCCCATCTTCATGAAAGCCAAGATGGAAAATCAGGAGTACTGCAGGCCAGGCATCCTCTCCTCAATTGCTGAGGTGGTGAATGGAGCAGATAATACTGAAAACCATTTACAAAAGTATAAAGGACAAGCAGCTGATTGGGCATAGTCACTACAGATTTACAATGGGAAAATCACGTTTGACTAACTTCATAGCCTTATATGGTGAGGTGACTAGCTTGGTGGGTGAGATGAACAATGGTTATTTCTCTCTGCTTCGGTAAAGCTTTTGACACCATATCGCATAACATCCTCACAGAAAATACTGAAGTAGCAGGGGCTAGGTAAAGGGACAGGGAGCTGGATCAAAAACTGACTGGACTGCTGAGCAAAAAGGGGTTCAGTAGCAGCACAAATAGCACCTAGTTGGAGGCCAGTAACTGGTGGTACACGGCAGAGTTCAGTACTGAGGTCAATAGTGTTTATTATCCTCACCAATAATACAAGAGCATGTGCTCATCAAGTTTGCAGAAGATCAAAAATTGGGAAGAATACACCACGTGGTTGTACTGCCATTCAGAGGGATGTCAGCAGGCCAGAGAAATGGACAGAGAGGAAATCTCATGAAGTTTAGCAAAGGATGGTGTTGAGTCCTGCCCCCAAGTGGCAGTAAACCCTGGCAACCCATCTCTGCTGGGGGCTGACAGGCTGGAAAGCAACTTTGCGGGAAAGGATCTTGAGGTCCTGGTGGACACTAGCTGACCACAAGCAAGCAAGGCACCCTCATGGCAAAGAAGGCCAGCAGTCTCCTGGGTTAAATTAAGAAAGGCGTTGCCAGTAGGTTGAGGGAGGTGATTCTTCCCCTCTACTCAGACATGGTGAGACACATCTGAAGTGCTTGGTCCAGTTCTGGGATCCCCAGTGCAAGAAAGATGTAGACATCCTGGATGAATTCACGTGAAGGGTCATAAGGATGATTATGGGACTAGAGCATCAAGGAGCAGTGAGAGAGCTGGGACTGTTCAGCCTTGAGAAGGCTCGGGGGATCTTACCAATGTGTATAAATACCTGAGGGAAGTAGTGGTGCCCACTGATAGGACAAAAGGCAATGGACACAAACTGAAATACAAGAAACTATTTAAACATAAGAGGAAACCTTTTCACCGTAAGAGTGATTAATCACTAGAACAGATTTCCTAGAGAGTTTGTGAAGTCTGCATCCTTGGAAATAACTCAAAACCTGTCTGGACATAACCCCAGGCAATGTTTTCTAGTTGACTTGCTTGAGCAGGGGAGTTGGACTAGAAATCCAACCTCTAGCTGGAGTAATACTCCAGAGGTTCCCCTCCAAACTCTACAATTTTGTGATTCTGTGGAGAGAGGTGAAGTAGACAGCTAGGCAGTAAGAGTGAGTGAAAAATTGTCATTTCTGTCTGGTTCAAAGGGTTAGAATCAGTGGTAGAACATCCAACTGGTTGCTGGTTACAAGTGGTGTCCCTTCGGGGTCTGTACTAGTACCAGTACTAGGTAGTGTGTTAGTAATCCCATAAATGATGATATGGGGTGCATTCTTAACAGGTTTATGGATGATACCAAATTGGGGGACATGGGTGATATGCCTGAGGGCAGGGCTGCTATTCAGAGGGATTTGTACAGGGTAGAAAAACAAGCTGGGAGGAACCATATGTAGTTCAAGAAAAGCAAAGGCGCGTAGTCTTGTATCTGGGATGGAATAGCTCCATGCAGCAGTCAAGGCTGGGGACCAGTTGGCTAGAAAGCAGCTTTGTGCAAAAGGGCCTGGGTGTCCTGGTAGACAAGAACTTGCACAGAAGATAAAAAAGTGTCCCTGTCAAAAGGAACACCAGCTGCATTGCATCTACATTAGTGTAACTGGCAGGTTCGGGGCAGTGGTCCTTCGCCTCCATTGGGTTGTGATGGGACTGCAGCTGGAGTGCTGTGTTCAGTTCTGGGCTTTCCAGCACGGGAAAGACACAGCCATACTGGAGGAAGTCCAGCAGAGAGCCCCTGGTCAGGGACTGGACTATATGATCTATAAGGTAAGAGAACAGTATTTCTTCACCCTCAATGAAAAAAAAGGCTAAGGGCAAACCTTATTACTGTCTGTAGCTACCTAGGATGGCCTAGGAAGATGAGGTTTCCAGTGGAAGGATGGTAAGCAATAGGCTAAGTTGCATAGTGGAAAATTCTGACTTGCTGTGTGGGGAGGATAGGAAGAATTCACCACTGGGTGATAAAATGCTGAAACGAGTAGCAAAGAGGGGGTGTGGGATCTCAGTCCTTGGAGATGTTTAAAACTCAAGGATCATGAACAGCCTTCTCTGTCTAGAGCTGCTTTGGGCAGAAGGTTGCACTACATCTGGACATCTCTTCCAGCTTACATAAGTCTATGTTTACACAGTCGTAAGCAGGAGGGATTTTAACGTTAGGAACAGTACAACTGTAGCTGTACAATAAAATATTTTAGCTTTAGTTAGGAGTGGGAACCATGTCATTCAGTCAGTTGTTATTTTTCTTCTTTAAGAAATAGCTTTGGGAGTTGCATGCCAGGGTTTTGATATAAACAAGTAACTGTGCTATACTGTATATTCACCTTCCAAAGAGTGTGTGGAAGAGCATCATAAACAGTATTGAATATAGGCAGCTAGATCAAGTGCTTGACAGTACATCGTGTGGAGCAGTACCGTGCCTCTGCTTGTCTGGCAGGCAGCTAGATCAAGTGCTTGACAAGTACATCATGTGGAGCAGTACCGTGCCTCTGCTTGTCTGGACAGTGGAATTTTGTACCACTTTAATTGACAAACTTACAGATATTCTGTTCTTTGATAGTTTGTGATAGTATTGAACTGGTATTACCAGTAAATAAACCTGTTTCAGAGAATATGTAAGCTAGTGGTCCTTAGTACATTTTCCATGCAAAAATGGCAAAAATATTTGTATGACAATCAGTGTCTCATGACTGGAGGTGGGGAAGAAAGCATCAAGTATTTGTGTATTTAACTGATTGCAGCATAGTGTTTTATCATCCTTTCCATATGAATACTAAAGCATCTTAGGCTTTGGATTAGAAAAGAAAAAGGGTTGGTTGCTGTAACTTCAAAGTCGGGGGTTTTGTCTCTTTCAGTTTTTACAGTATGCTCTCTCTACAGCTTGTCTGTCAGACTAACATCATAGGCGGCTGCACATGCTCACTGATTACTGTTCTCTAATCATGAAGTTCCATGGAATTCCTCTTCTGTGATATCCTCATAGAAACAAATTCCTCAGTAATTCATGAGCAATTTGTTTCAGAAGTATTATAACTTTTTGATACCGACCAAATTCTTACTTGAAAAAACCTCTTTCCTTCTGTTTCTGAAAAGAAACAAACAAAAAACCAAACCAACCAAACAAACAAACAAAAAAAACCCAACCACATTACATTAACATTGAAATAATGAGCAAAGACAAGGTTATGCTTCCAGAGAGAAATAAGATAGTCTGAACAAATATAAATTATTCCTGGAGTAAATGCTGGTGTATGTAATTGCTCCTCAGTCAAGACAGTAAGGATGTTGCTTCTGAATTGAATTTACTTCATGGGAATTTCACTTACGCCTCTCTACCAGTATGTACATGTGCTTATCCTTAGAAGCAAACGATGACAACTTTTTTAATTAAAACACAAATGTTTTGGTCTTCATAGCTGAGGTGGAGTAAAAGTACACAGAAGAAATGATGAACTGAATGACTGTCTGTTGGGATGCCTTTCTCAGTGTTTACGAGGTCTGAGGCTTGGCTCTTGTTATTCTTGATTAATAAGAATGAGGGAGGAACGCCTTGTCAGAATGCTACATAACCGTGTCTCCTCAGTATGCCCACTTCCTTTGAATACTCCTACCTACCACCTTTTTCTGACACAATTCTTAAAATAGTGAGAAGGTAGGGTGGAATACTCACTGACTGATTTCTGCTCTGTTCTTAATCTTCACAGTATTTCATATTATTTTCACTGATAAACTGCTTCCATTCATATTTATGCTAAAATAAGAAACCCCGTATTTAATATAACTCCTTTCCCAAGTCAGTCTCCTGTTTACTCCTCTTGTGGGGTCAAAATGCCTTAACTAAGCAAGTTTAATAATCTCAGTCTGAGAAAGCTGTAGAAAATAATACATTATTTTTCTAGATAGCAAGCATAAAAGAATACTTAGAATTGTAAGGAAAATTGAGTGAAAAATGTGGGGGGAGAAATCTTATACTGTGCGATTTTAATTTGGAACGAGGAAACAATTGACAGCCATTTTTACTATTTTATTTCATGGTAACAGCAGTAAGGATTATTTTTTTTTTTTTTACACCAAATACTGCTTTGGATTGCATTAAAAAAAGGTGGGATGCATTTCTTAAATATAAAACTCAGTAAAAATATCACCAGCTTCACTTTCAAGACTTCATCATTGACAAGATGTTTAAATAGAACCAGTTATCATGTGCTTTTTTCCTTATGCACTAGATTCTTAGTTACAAAGTGAAAACAGATCACAAAGGCAGCTTTTTGTTGGATTTGAGACAACTTAAGGAAAGTATTAAAGTAGGTTCTAAGTAAAGGTTGTCAACTATCTTAAAAATATGGCTTACAGATGAAGCTTTTTCCTCTTGAGTCATGTGTAAGAATTTTACTACCTTATTTTTTTTTGTAAGGATGCAAATAAGTTATTTTCACTTTTTTAAAAAATATTGCTTGCAGATGAGACTCCCATCTCCTTTCTGAATTCTGTGTATTTTTATTGTTTTTAATAAAGAGGCAACCTTCGCAGTAGTACAAAAAACAAATTAATGCAAACCATATGTCTTAATTTATTTAAAAATTGAGCTGTGACAGCAAACCAGAACAGTTATTATTATTCAGAATAACGACAGAGTGTCAGAATGTTTCTGTGCTCATTTTGAAAATATTTATGCATATTCCAAATAGATACTTTGTTGTTGTTGTTGTCTT
The DNA here is from genome assembly GCA_000699545.1 of Podiceps cristatus. NCBI lineage: Eukaryota > Metazoa > Chordata > Aves > Podicipediformes > Podicipedidae > Podiceps > Podiceps cristatus. The sequence goes on from KL283921.1 coordinate 18,952, forward strand.
CTTTCATCATTCTGACATGTATTTCACTTTAGTGCACCAACTTGGGCCTTTTCATTAACCTTCTCCATGATTCATCTGAACCTGAGATAGAAAGGAATGTTTCTGTAAGCACTACATACCTTTTGTTTACATTTTGGCCATGCCATGCCAAAGTGTACTGATTGTTGCCAAATTAGATGGTACTTGTGAGATCTCAGAGGCAGTTCTAGTTAATTTCTTGCTGTATACTGGCTGGTCTTGTACTTAATTTATTCTGGAGAAGCTAAGAAGAGTATCTCCGGTAAATAGTGAATTTACTTAGTATGGTGGATCAATATTAAACTATCTCAATATCCTTAATCAACTGTTCTTTTTGAGACTCTTTCTTCTGCAGAAATTTGCCAACAGAAATTAGGTCTTTTGTTCTTCACGGCTGTAAAAGAAATTATTCTTGAATAACATAGTAAAGGTTTTATTCTTATGTCTTCTAATTAGGGGGGGTGGGGAGGAGGAGAAAAAAGGAATTGGAGACACTGTAAATATCTTTATAGTCACTTGGAAACTAATTAATTCTGAATGTTGACTGCAGCTGCTGTGACTTCTTATTCCAGTTGATGCTTTTGTGTGCAAAATCGTATTTCCCCTATGGTTGCCTCCTGCTTACCAAAAAAAATATATAAAATCTGTTCTGGGAATGTATACTAATGTAAATATGACTTCAGTGCTGGACAGACTTATTGGCACTTTTATTAAAGAATGGATTTAGTGAACATGTGGATGAATAGGATGAGGCAGAATAATTTTAAGTTTAGGAGATGAAAGTCATGCCTTGCAAATCAGTGGGAGTTCTTCGAAGGAAGAAAGACATAGAGAGGATGTTGTTGATTGAGTCTGTACATTGTTTTAAATTTCCAAGAAGCCGTTGTCCAGCTTTCACCAAAGCCTGTGGTGGTTTTTTGTGGTTTTGTTTTTGGTTTTAAAAAAATCTGTTCATGGATATGAGTTTGAGTCTTTTAGTCAGAGAGTTAAACATAGTAAGTGGATGGTCAGCTTGCACAGTGTTGGAAAGCTAACTGGATTTCTGTGGGGATCAGTGCTGGAAAAGATTCAGTAAAAGAGAATGAATGATAGAGCTTGATGATCCAGAATTTCACGATAATGAAGATACTAATGCTAAGACATGGATTAATACTACAAAATGGACTAATTAGGCAATAAAATGACTAAGGAAATCCAGTAGTGATAAATGCAAAGTAATGCATGTGGTAGTGATGAGAATTACATTTCCAATAGTCCATTTTCACTGGATCAAAAATGGCTATTACCAGTGAGGAGGTGGATATTGGAGTTATCATAGATACCAGTGTGAAAAAGCTATATTTCAATTTGGTGTCTTCAGACAGAAAACAATCCTTTCCTATTTAAATCAATTGTTTTACTATACACAGTGTAAGTCTTTTTAGTGTGTTTAAAAAAAATGTAACTAGTAAAAGTGTTAAGAAAAGTATCAAGGATGATCAGAGACATGGCATAGCATCTACGGAAGCTGTGACAAAAATGTAATAGTAATCCCCAGGATACAATGTCAACTACTGATGTCAGAGGTTTACCCAATTTGTGTATTTGTTCTGGATAGTTCTTTTGCACTTTGTATACCATTGTTTTGTTCAGGAGATTTTAGTAGGTAATTTGGAAAATGCACAGGTACTGGAAAAAAAGTCATATTTTTTGTATTTTGATGCCAGATCTCTTCTTTCTGCCTTTATCCCTCACCTTGGGCAAATGACGTAGCAGGTTTGTCTTGCACAAGTTTCAAGATCTATAGGAAGGAGCAAAAAGTAATTTATTTTCTTCCTCATGGCACTTTAAGAAAAGTCTGGAGGAAGAGTACTTTCCCCAGAGCATACTGGGAAAAGGAATGGAAAAATGGAAGTCTTTCTTTCTCCACTGTCTCATCTTTGAACTCTTTGTGGTTTATGCCCTCTTGGAAATGGACAAAGGGGCTGTGTATATGGCTCTGTGTATTCACACTCTTTGGCCTCTTTCTTCATCTCTCTGAGTTCCTTATGTCTTCATTACCCATTTCTGTTTCAGTAGCTATTTCAGAGACCAGAGTCTAGCAGGTGGGGATGATTAGCTGGATTGCACCCATTTGTCGGTTACTGTCTTCCTTGGGAACGTTGTGAGAATATAGCACATCCTTTCCTGGCTGCTTTGGTGGCAGCCTTGCTGGCCAGGGTCCTGCTGGGAGAAAAGAGGCTAAACTGAGTTGCGCGTAGCGTCCCCTTCTGGCAGGTAACGCTGTTTTTCTTTAAGTTTTACAAAAACAGTTCATCTGGCAACCAGCAATACTGGCAACGGTTGTGAGTACCGGGGATAGTAATTCAAAACTGAAGATACTTCCAGCCAAGACAGGACTGCTTGGAAATACGTTAACCCTGAAATTGCATGTGGTTGTTATTTTAATATAAGAAAAGCAGTGTGGAACAAATTGCCAGTACAGAGTGAAATTACAGATTGTACCAGTCCAAGTGAGCACTGACATTCAGAACTAAAAGATGTTTGAAAAAAAAACAAAGAATATTCAAATAATGGTAATTTTGGCATCATTATGCTTGCTGTACTGAATAGTCCAGCAAGCTTGTTTATTCCTTTTTTTATAACTTTTCTCTTGAATGCTTGTAATTGTAGTTTACTTTCATAATACCTTCTACTTCTGAAATTGTCACAAGATTACAGACTTGCTAACTTTTTTTGTATCCTATGGTGAAAACAGTGACTGTTGCTCCCTGAATGTGGCTACTGAATCAGATGGGAACCTCCAAAATTAAACAATTCATTTAATCTAATTGACAAAATAAAATGCCAAGTTCACAGTGTTCATCTCAGTAGGCTGATGTAATTGCTGGCATTTAACTTGCATACCTCTTGAAATATTAAATTAGTTTATAAACGTGGCAGAAAAGAGCAGCCTATACTTGCCAAATAAAGTTTGGGTATTTTACAACAGCTTAAACAAACTAGCAATGTTAACTCTTCTTTTCAGGAGTTGTTTTTTTCATTTTGTTTTGTTATTAAACTGCATGAATAAGTAGTCTTTGCCTCATCTATGTGCTCTGCTTTTATGAGAGCTTGTACAGCATAGCAGAATAAGGATATTTAGCTGGAGGAAGGTAACCATTTGGACAAAAGTATGTTTATAGGAATATTGTGTAGTTTTGTTTGGTGAGTACTTTAATAACTTTAATTTTCCAGAGAACAATAAAACCAGAAAACTATAAAATTTTGTAGTGTGAAACTTAGTAGATGAAAACTTACAGGTTGACATTGAATTTCACTTGGATCTAAACTGAGACAGCAATACTGTAGACATTTAGTAATGTTTAAAATTGGTGCCAGCAAAAACCTGACACCAGTGTAGTTTACAAAAAGAACAATTGCTAGACAAGTTCCACTTAAAATACATTCTTGCTTTCCTAATGATTAACTGTAATTTTGGAGTGCTCTTTTTTAACAGGTTAGTAGTAGTTAATTCCTGTCAAAATCAAATGCCATATATTTAGATAAATTGAAATGGTTGTACAGCTTCTGAATTTTTGGGAAGTTCTGTTCTGCTAATTCCCTTTAATGACTCTTTTGGGTTTGTTATTTTTAAATGAGAATCAAGTTTTCCTGTTCTTTCTTAATCTGTTCTATAGTCTTCCTGCCCAAATTGTTATTAATCCAACAAGGCTGAAAATGAATGATTTCAAGGAAGATTATTTTTTATTTTGAGAAGTCATAGATTAAAATAAAATGCAAGTTAAAACAACATTAAATTCTATAAAGCTTTGGAAAATGTAAGGCAATGAGTGAAACATGCAAAGTCATTAAAAATACATGAAATTTTCTTTAGTATATACTTCAGGAAAATTAGCAACTGTAGAACCCTTTATGCTTTCCTTCCTCTTTGTAATACAGAATCTAGATGTTTGATAAGTGAAAAATGCTATGATTACTGCAGGACATAATAATAATAATCTTAAACCCTAATGACACAGGGGAATGTATTTAAATTATAATTCACTTAATTTGTCTGCAATTAGAGAGAAAATGTCTTCATTTCTACTGGATAAAACCTCTGGTTTCAGATGATATAGAATCAAGTCATCTGTTCAGCTTGCCGGGAAGAGCTTTGTTGGCTAGACTTGTGGAACAAAAAAAAAATCTATGGAATCTTTTCTGTTGTGGTTTTGCTTTCCTGTAGTTGTCTGTTCTTTATGACACAGGTATTTACAGTAAAACTTGACTTCTATGGAAAGCTAAATCTGTACGTCCACATACTTTATCAGACTTACTACATTGGCTGCAAGCTTGAAGTTTAACTTCAAGAAGTCAGAAGAATAGTGAGAAGTTCCCACAACATGCAGCGCGTTGCTTATTGGAAAGACATTCCTACCGGCATTGTAATGCAACATGTCATTTTCACTTAGGAAAAAATAATACATTAGTAATATGATGATTTTTTTTTTTTTTTGTCTTGCTTATATTAATTTTGAGTTCATTTATGCCTCAACATGCAGTCTTTGCCAGTATATTACATTATACTAGATGAAAAGGGTTGGGAATCCATCTTCCCAAACACATTCAGCCCACAGTTAATTATTGTCTTTTACAGTAGAATCAAGTACTGGTTATTTTTATAAGCTTTATATATAAGCTGTATATGTTTGCATCACTTACATTTTGTGTCCATCTGTAATTTTAAAAGCAGGGCTTTATGCCAGTGAGGTGCCAGTGAGTCACCAAAGAAACCATGACAGTAGCTCCCAAATAGGCTCCTGAAAAAGGTAGAAAGTCTGAAAGGTGCAAGCTGTGTCATAAATAGGCACAAACATTGAAAATCCCAGCTGTCACCTTACCGGGAAAAGAGCAAGTCAACCTGACCAAGGCAGAGAGATCTTTAATCTTAATGTGAGGAGCATATGTTGTCTTTCATTTCTTTATCTAAGCATTTCATAAATGTTTATGTCTGTTTCAAGCACTACAAACAAATGCTTTTAATTGCATTTTATTTAAATCTGGCATGAACTGAGTGTGGCTTGGGAGGCATAGCAAGGCCCTTCGGGGGTGGGGGGGGGTGGGGGAAAGCAGGCTGTAAACTGGGGGAGCTGAAGTGATGAAATTTTCCAGCACATCCTCTGCCCTGACCCCCAAGTGTAAGTCAGGTCACGCAAGAACGAATCCCCCTTTCAGGTGCGTGGGCTAGCAAGTGAGCCAACACTTCTGGGGTTGGTGGGTGCAGGTTGTTTTCAAATGACCATTTAGAAGTCAGGAAAGCTTTTCACACGGCAATACCTAGATGCTTACTTGACTCATGAAGGGCAGTAATATTCTGAACAAGTGACTTGGCAGTCTGTATACGTTCTTACTTTTCTGGGCATCAGTCAAATTCAGACGTGTGACAGGGATGGGCTTAACAGCACCATCCCAGACTCCCTGTGAATCAGTCTACCTCCAGTGAGACTGTTAATCAGCCCTCACTGGATTCTCACCTGTGGGCTGAAAACCTCAGTCCTCCGCAGCCGTAATTTGAAACTCTTGGGATGTGAAGCATTACGTTAAGTGTCTGTTTGCAGTTTGCTGCAAAAGAAAGCAATGGCAGATCTTTTTAGAATTGAAATGCTGGATTGAATTCCTGATGAAAAAAGTCTGGTTTTTACCTGCCACACTTTCAGATTGTGCTGTATTTTTAGTATACTGGAGATTTCTAGGGGCTGCTAGCAACAGAATTTTTGGTATCATAGTGCTACTATATCCATTTAAATTAATATATGAGCTTATATTAATTAGGAATGAAACATTTTAATGATTGTCAAATCTGTTTCTTAGCACCAAGTGAAATAAATGGTGTGGTTGCATCATTCAGGCGTTCTCATGTTGCCATTCGACCAGAGGAGATAAATGGATTTTCGGGATTATTTGTCACAGTCAACAAAGCAGGAAATCATTAAAATAAAATTCTGAGTCTTTAGGTGTCAAAAGCTTTATTGAAGAAGGTGCAGTCAGAAAGAAGTAGAAAATAGCGTTCTGAGTTTACCTAACATCAGGTTACAGTTAGAGAAATTTGAGACAAATCAGTAGACCTCTCTGGAAGGATTTTATGTAATTTAAAGGTGATGGATAAAGATGAGAGTGACCTGAATTGCCTGGATTCCACTGAGGAAAAAAGTGAAGCCAAATGGAAGATTAAATTTCCAGGAGTAAGGAAGGCTACAGGCTTTTTGTCTAGAATGAGAGTTCTCTTCTTCTGTATATTACCAAGACAGATACTGCATCCCATTTTATTCCTATTTTGAAAAATGTGGTTTAAAAAAGAGTGCAAATGCAGAGAAGATTTACAGAGGTTACACATGGGCAAATTTTCATTCTGTGGTAGGTGAAGGTCAGAACATGTAATTACTGAAAAGAGGGCTTGAGAGGTAATAGTTTGTAAATATTGGCAGAAGGGCAGCCAGCTACTCGAAAGTGCTTGATTTTGTCTGTTGGTAAAATTACATGGTGATTTTATAATAAAGTAGATATTCCGGTGTAGCACTGAACAGTTTAACAAACTTATTAATAAGGTTAGGCCACATTTAACTAGACAATATCAGATTTTTACTTACCAGTTTAAATTTGCTGTCCTATTGTTCTGTTTATTAATTTTATCCAAATTCCCTTCCTGGCAATCCTACTTGTCTTGGCTTTACATCTGGTAAAATGGAGGCTTGGGGGGATATGGCTTGGGGGATGGATTTATTTTAATTTTTTTCATAAACAGGGTGCCACTTAGTTTGTTACCGTGGTCCACCGATGAGGCTTACAGCTGTAGAAATTCTTGTGTGAGTCACAGTTACTGACAAAAGATTTGGATTTGTAAACTGTCGGGGGAAAAAAGTGTCACAGTTTCTTCATAATCAGTTTGGTACAACCAATTGCAGTACTGCATTTCTTGAAAACAGGCCTTCATGGCTGAAACAAACTTGTACTCTTACGGATTTCGTTTCTTTTTAAAAGCATATAAACTTTCAGGTGAACCATGGCTGATTTATTTCAGTACTTTGAAGATATCCTTGTAAGTGCATGATCCCATTTTTGTGTACTTTCACAATGGTAATATTTACACTAAGTAAGTCAAAGACTACTTTGGTCTGAATGACTAAAATACTAAACTTTTACAGACTTACAACAGGAGGCCATGCAGCTATTGAATTATAGACAAAAGAAGCTGAAGACCTCCTCTGAGATGAGGTTTTTTTCACTATCCCTTTCTTCTCACTAAGGAACCTAGAAAAATGACAGGAAACAGCAAAATGAGACTGAATGCTGTGGAAAAATATAAGAATCTTTGTGAGAAAGTAGTCTCAAACACCTGTTCAAGGGTAAAAATTACGGTCATGTTTTAAAAGATGTTAAGTGCAGTAATGGGTAACAAACTACAGTTTAGACTTCTCCAGAAATATTTGATTTTTGCTAGGGGTGTTCTGTTATCTACTTGTATATATCTTGTTTCTGTTACTTATTTTTTGTAGAAATCCCTCCATTTTAAGACAAAAATCATCGTACAAAGATGACACATATGGAGTGATTTCATAAGGAAAGGATTACACTTGTACAGCTAAGAAAATGTGAAAAAATAGTGAGGAAAATGAAAGAATTGTATGATAAAGGTAAAAGGAAAATGCTAGTCAAAACAAAATTGAAATCTGGTAGTTTTTAACAGTGGGAGGACACCTAAATTGCTTCCACAGGCCACTACTGGGAAACTTTTTTTCCCTGAGTCATCTAAAACTGCCTTAGACAGCATAGCTGAGAATACCTTTTATGTGAATAATCTTGCATTTCTGAGATGTGTCAAACCTCATCTCACAGGGGTTTTTTGTATCTTTCCTGTCATCTGAAGTCTCTTCAATAAATGGCATTTCCATGCCCGTTAAGTTAGAAACTGTATCTTCCTCAGTATTACTTGGATAAAGCGTCCTCTGAGCAACCACCACCAACGTCAGCATGAAATCGTATTTTCAGATGCCATTTATGCTTGACGTAGTTCTGTTCAATATAGTCTTGCCTTTCTGTGTAAGACAGTTCTGGATTAATTAAGTACATGATTCAAAACAAAACAAAAACCCCAAACTTTGCTGTTCCAAGTTTCTGTAAGTAGTAGGATGAGCTCTCTGCCTCCGGTACTGGGACTGGCTTCAGCCGAGCTGCACGGCTGCCCCACAGCTACCCCCGCTGCGCGACGCCATATCCCTCCCTGTCCCCCAGCACTCCCTTTTCCCAGCCTGGGCCAGTCTTTGCCCACCCGTAGTTATTTTTTCCCCAGATTTGGTATTTCAGTGTGACTTCGTAGGCAGTGTGGCTACCTCAGTACCGCCAGCCTTGCAAGGTGTCATGTGCCCCCACCCCCCCAAAAGCTGCCCTGTGCTCCTCTTCAGCTTTCCCTGGAGCTTGTCTGTTTTTCATGTAACTCTCTTGATGATCTGTAAAATCCAGCCGCTCTGTCAGCTTCTCGCATTATCTGTCATACCCAGCAGTTTTCTTATGTCATGTCCAGTAGTGCTTCACATCCTGTTTATTCAGCTTAATCACAGGCAAAGGCCTAGTCATCTGCCTGCAGCCGTGACGAGGTCCAACTGGCTGAGGGGCCGGGTCTCCTGACGCACCCCTCCTCTCCCGCCCACCGGCGTGCAGAGCAGCTGCTGGAGCGGCGAACGCCCAGAGGACCTTAAGTCCCCACACTGAAAATTGCTGAAAAATTGTGCAAATCCCAGCTCTGAGAGTCAGCCTGGTCCTGCTGCTGCCACTCTGTCACCTTCGCCACCTCCTTACAGTCTCGTCTCGGTTGCTCCGGTGGCAGCTGTTGGCTCAGCTCAGGCAGGAGGGCAGAGAGCTAGACCGTTGTGCTTTGGCTCGTGCCTGTCCGCCTGCAGAGAACCTTCCCTTGCGCACGTCCCTGTCTCTGAAAGGGCTTCATGACAGAAGCTGAGATAGAGGTGCAGTCTGTAATCAAAAGAAAATTATCAGTTCCCCTTGTTGCTTACTGCCCGTTATCCATCAGCGTGCCAGCGTTTGCCAGCTGGCATTTGCCAGCACCACAGGTGCCATCAGTGCTGGCAGTGTGTCTGAAACTCAGTAGCTTGTGTTGTAATTGTAGTCTCTTTCCCACAAGAGAAAATATGGTCAGCATTCAGGGGAGAAGGGTCTGTCGCTCCCAACAGTTGGTTTTCATCATCCCTCAAGAGGCAGTCAGTATTTCAACACCTTTTTTTTTAAGGCCTTTTTTTAAGTATTTGGGAGTTGTTTAAAATGTTTGCCAGAGATGATTTTCAAAGACAGGAGAGTGTGTGTGTGTTGGTTGGTAGGAGGGCCTTGTCTGTATGTACCTCATCTGGGATTATTATGGCCCAGATACTTCATAAAGTAGCATATTTACGTGGTTCCCTCTTAACTTTTGTATTCCCTCTTCACTCATAACACCTCCTTAATCTTGACAACTCACTAGCACAGGATGATATGATACCAAGTATTAACATGATTTCAAAAAGCAGCTATAATCTGTGAGGGCGTGTGGAAGGTGATGAGAGCGTTCTTCATTATGAGCCTCCAGCACTGGACCTTTTCAATGCTATGGGGATAGTAAGTGAAGGGGGGTGGGCTGACGAAAACACAGAGGGGAACAGAGCTGGTGGACAAAGATTAACAGAGACGGTAACAAAGTCTTCAGTCACTAAGTAATGGGCAATTAAGAAACTACTGGTATAACTATGGGGAAGGCCAGCCTGTATTTGTAACTGATAAGAAGGGGAAACAAGATGAACGTGGGGGTTTTGGGATATGGGGGGGACCTGTGGACTGTGTGAAACTTACTGAACAGTGTTTAGGAGCCATAGGGCCAACCAGTGGCAGTCAGTACACTTACCTGACCAAGCCCTGTGTCTGAGTGCCACAGACCATGATCTTTTTAAAAATCTTTTCTTAACTCTCTGTGAAATCTCTCTCTATCCTGTGTGTGGGAGTGCTGTAAGGACTAGGTACCAGCTACTGGGGGGACCAGCATGAGTGGATACGGGGCCAGCAACTGGAGTCAGACCAGAGGTGCAGGTACCCCGAGCCTGTGGTGTCACCAGTAGAAACAGGTGAGGGTCTCGGCTCCAGCCACGGGGCAGGAGCAGCACGTGTCCCAACTAGGAGGACAGGGACAGTGTGTGTCCCGGGCACAGCTACGAGTGAGACTGGGACAAGTGAGGCTCTCAGCACAGCATCTGGATTGGGACTGCAGGTCGCAGCCCATGTGGCTGGTGCCAGCTGCTGACGGAGGCAGGCAGTGTCTGTATTTTCACCATACCTGGCGGTGTGGGTTGACCCTTTGTGTCTCTCTCTTTAGAATGTGTAAATCACTAGTAAACTTCAAGTTGGACTAGCAGTGAGTGGGAGGTGCTGGGTCCAGGCAAGGGGTATCAGGTGGGTAGAGGACCTGTGCTGGTGTTCAGGGGGGACCTGTGAGCATGAGGGTGCCTGGATGACAAGAATGTGAATGCTTGTGTCTGCCTCCTAGTGACTTGCTCCTAGTCAGCAAGCAGGAGGCCCATGAGATAGATAAAAGGGCTCCAGACCCAGGCAGATAGGTGTTAGATGGAGAGAAGGATATGCTGTGCTGATATTTGAGGGGTCCATGAATGTGTATGTGCTCATGAATCTAGAGGGGGTAGGAGGGATCATACTCTAAATAGTGAACTTCATTCCAGACCAGACTTACAACATCCTTTTACATAATTGGTGAAAGGCAACTTATCATAGAATCATAGAATCATAGAATTGTCAAGGTTGGAAAAGACCCTTAAGGTCATCAAGTCCAACCGTTAACCCATCACTGCCAAGTCCATCTATACCATGCCCTCAAGCCCCGCATCTATCCGTTCTTTAAATACCTTTAGGGATGGAGATGCGACCGCTTCCCTGGGCAGCCTGTTCCAATGCCTGACCACCCTTTCGGTGAAGAAGTTTTTCCTAATATCTAACCTAACCCTCCCCTGGCGCAGCTTGAGGCCATTTCCTCTCATTCTATCACTTGTTACTAGGGAGAAGAGACCAACCCCCACCTCGCTACAACCTGCTTTCAGGTAGTTGTAGAGAGTGATAAGGTCTCCCCTCAGCCTCCTCTTCTCCAGACTAAACAACCCCAGCTCCCTCAGCCGCTCCTCATAAGGCTTGTGCTCTAGACCCTTCACCAACTTCGTTGCCCTCCTCTGGACACGCTCCAGCACCTCGATGTCCTTCTTGTAGTGAGGGGCCCAGAACTGAACACAGCACTCGAGGTGCGGCTTCACCAGTGCCGAGTACAGGAGCACTATCACTTCCTTAGTCCTGCTGGCCACACTATTCTTGATACAGGCCAGGATGCAGTTGGCCCTCTTGGCCACCTGAGCACACTGCCGGCTCATGTTCATCCGGCTGTCAACCAACACCCCCAGGTCCCTTTCCGCCTGACAACTCTCCAGCCACTCCTCCCTCAGCCTGTTGCGTTGCCTGGGGTTGTTGTGACCCAAGTGCAGGACCGGCACTTGGCCTTGTTGAACCTCATGCAGTTGGCCCTGGCCCATCGATCCAGACTTCATAATAAATGTTCAATACAAAGGTTCTCTTTGTGAGTCAGGAGTTCTTGATCTACGTGCATCTCAAAGTTGAGAAGACTGCTGGGAAAAATACCACTATATCCTTTTTCTGTTTTCCTGTCTGCTGCTGACCATTAACAGACAGAGAAGAAAGGTCTATTCATTCCAGTATCTTAATTTATATGGCTGCTTTTACAAAACCAGGGTGCTGCTGAAGACTATGTACATCAAAAATGCTTATTTTGCCTTAAATCTAAGAGAGGTGAAGGAGATCCTCTGTAAATTTGGGGTTTTAACAGGAGGTTCTTGGTTTCATTCTGTATACTAAGAATTTCAGTGAAGCTCCATTCATGACTTCACATTCCAAACTGTGATTCTTTCTCCATTATTATGTGGGATTCTGCAACATTAAGGGATTTCTGCAATATTGACATATAAAAAGTAAACCTTTGATGTTCTAGTGTAGGGACTGCTGAAGTTTACCTGCCTACCCTCTGAACCAGGTTGCTGCATTTAAATCCTAAACAGACAGGAAGTAGTCAATTTCAGTTGCAATGACGGTCACATAAATTATCTCTTCTTTTAATAAAGCAACAGCTTGCTTTAATGAATAGTATTGGATTCCAGAGCTTCCCATAGTCCCCAACCAGCTTACCAGACAGTAAGCATGTCACTTAGCTGCTCTGTGTCCTACTTTCACCATCTGTAAAATGCTTTGGGAAGTCATGGAAAACTGAGTCATAGGTCTTTTCCGTCTCTACATTCTATTAGGTCATCCAACTGTCCACCTGCCAGTAGAAGATTGTTTCCTACATCCACCAGTGTTTTTCCAGTCTGGATTCTGTCCTCCAGTTGATTGGGCTTCCACCAGTGCCTTTGGAAGACGATTTTGCAGACTTCTAGACCTCATTGTCAGGAAGCTTTTCTGACATTCACAAAAAGAGATTTTGTTGTTGTTAATTTTTTCATTCTGTTACTTTATTCACATTATTATATGCTTGCTTGTAGTTTTAAGAGATAGCATTTTATGCAACACCTTGAAGATCTTGGTAAGATGCAAACTCTCTGTGAGGTACCTTATATATAGAAGGAAGGACAACATAAGATTTTGTAACTCAAGTTATGACCCTCTATAAGAAAGTAAGCTACTTGGTTCTTCCTGAAATTACATCTAAGTAAGTGTGCAGACTGCTCCAGTTTTAGGGCAGAAACAGGATAGAACACAGAAACTTAACAATGGAGCAGGATGTTACATGAAAGTGTTGGCGTACTTATTGATGATTAAGTAGGGAAAAAGAAAGGAACAAGTATAATTTAGTTTTTGAGCAACTAGGTCTTTCCTTATTATATAGTACTTTTTTTTCTAGACACTTGTAAAATATCATGTCTCCCATAGTTCGATTTGCATTTGAACCTTTACTAATACCTTAATTATTCTGAGCCAATAGTTACAGTAGTTGCTTTTAAGGGTTTTCAGTTAGCGCCTTTGCTGTCCAGATCTGAGCATAATGTCAATTACAGGTGCAACCCAAGCACCTGGACGTGTCTCATTTTCTCAGAATATAATACTTTGCCTGGCCATTTGTGATTTCAGTTTTCTTCTTTTTTATGGACCACAAGTGTTGCAAAATTACTGTATTTTTTATTTAAGTCCTCTACTTTCCTGGAGTTTTAGAAATGCAGCAAACAGGTCATTTTCTTCAGGTGTCGAAGCCACCAGCATTGTGATTGGCTAGGTCTAGGTGAAAGCTATCAGAACATAGAGGTTGGAACTCTGTGATCCTTGGGGTCCCTTCCAACCCAGACCTTTCTATGATTCTATGATTCTAACTAGGTTTCTTTGTACAAACTGTTTCATTTTTCAGAACTATGAATGTGTGGAAGTTTTTGGGACTCTGCATAACAGTAGTTAAACTGCTTTTAAAATGGCCATCTGGCAGACAACTGGTGTGTAGCATGATTTATTTGAGGCGGTGCCCTAGGAGGAAAAAGCCAATATTCAGTGCATTCAATTGATCAGGTTAATAGGGCATTTTGTAATACAACATATATAAAGTATATGTTTTAAAATAACAACAAATCTGTCATGGGGGCATGTTTCATAAAATACTCAACGTTTAACAAAATCCACTTGTGGAGGATTTTCATTGCTCTATTTCAGCTGCCAATGGAAATGCTTAACTCTAGGAAAATTGCATGTGTAGTCAGTCTCTTCAGAAAAGAGAAAGTTGGGTTTTTTGGGTTTTTTTAGTTCTCAACTTTGTTTTCATTGTCTAAACATATATTCACATCTGTAACTTCAGAGACTAAGATAAGTGGGGCTTTTCAAGCCTTCCAAAGTTTATTTCTAGCACAATACAGACAATGTAAACATTTCTGTAAATAAAATCACTGTTCTGCATACTTTGCTGTTGAAAATCTCTATTGCCCTGAGTAGTAGCAGAGACAGCTTAGGTATACGTAATGTTTTAGAAGTCAGTAAATTTACAGACACATAAAAAATTGTGTCACAGACTTATTTTCTTCCTTTAAGAGATCAGTGGAAGATGCCATGAAGTTAGAATGTTTAAGGAAGGTGAACCTTAGAAAGATTTTGCAAAGTCTGATCATAAGAAGTATAAATATATCTTTCGTTCACAGGAAATAAAGCCAGATGAAGTTACCAGACTTGCTCTTAGCACAGAAGTTAATTTTGAAAGTGTCTGCAGAAAGGTAAGACTTGTTGGTTTTTGTTTTCTTTCCCCCGTTTCTGCAAGTGTGAGAGCTCTTCTTAGGAAAAGGTGCATATGTGGGTGGGAGTACATTCATTTGCACAGTGTGTTCTGTATGTTATATTGCATCTTCATTGCAAACCTTACTTCCTTTTCTAAGGAAATCTGTCTACTTGGACATATCTACCAAAAAAAAAAAAAAAAATGTATAGCTGTTTAGTACAAGTGTCTTGTCATCTAGGCTGGTGGGCTAATCCCTAGTAACTGGAATGGAATACCAGGAAGCTTAATAGTGGGTTTTGAGTCTTTGTAAATAATTTGTTTTGTTTATACATACTGGCTCAGTTGCTGAAAGCTCAGATTATTTACACTAACAGCTGGAAAATGGCTCTAAATACTTTTAGATGCAGAGAGAAATTTCCACATGAACAAAATCTGACAAACATTGCCCTGAAATAAAGGTGAATTTTTAACATCCGTGTGGCTTACTAATTTCAGAGCAGTGTTTCTCCTGAAGCCCACTGATGGCACATTATTAAATATGAACTGTCTAACTATTGATGTCTGTAAGAGATGAAGACATACAAGTGGGAAGATGCTTGTTGAAATAAGCAGTTAAAGTTGAGAGCAGACAGGACACTCTAAAAGACGAATGAAGAAAAGTAGAAATAAGTAGTATTTTAAGGGATGTGCTGCAGAAGTGATACAAGAAGGCAATTCTGAATCAAAAAATACCAATGCATGATATTGTATATTTTCCTCTACATTATCCTAAATTCCTAGGGGAGGTCCACTGAGGGAGGTCCACTGAGGGAGTCTGAAATCTGAAACGTTTATAGTCCACAAGCTAAGTTTTAATGTAGAATTGGATCAGTTCCTCCTTAACGATATCATTAATTTGTGATATAACTATACTGTTGCAAAGCACAGTCATGTGTGATGTAGTTCAGCTATTAGCATAGTGTGCAGCAGTTTTTCCATGCTTCATGTGAGCAAAATCAAATAACAGGAAAATATTATAGGAATTTGGTATTTCTGGAGCAGTGTTTGGATAGAAGCGTCTTACTGCTTTTCTTTCTCTTAATGATAGAACAGAGTAAGAAAAAGGTCACAGATTTACTGACATGGAGCTAAAAAGCAGCATTCTTCTTTTAAGTTTATTTGACTAAAATTTCCAGTCTGAAGGTGAGCTAGTTGAAAACTGGTTACTGTAATGTTAGAAATGGTGCAGAAGTGAAGATTCTGGATGCATGAGGACAATTGGAGAGAGATTTCATGCTTCAAAAGGGATGCTAAATTCAAACAGTAAGACATGTTGTCACTTACTGTGAGAGATTCTTCTGCCAAGAATTCAAATGCACCGAGATTATGCTGGTTTCATAAAGTATAGGCACCCCAAAATTAATTTTGTCCCATTATTTTTGATGTATTTGTAGACCTGGCTGACTGTATGCTTTCCCTATTTTCTTTAATAGGAATTCATTTAGCTGTAATCCTTGAAAACAGATAATAAATGTATCTTCACGGGATTGTTTTGTGGTTTAGAACTACTGTTATTTCTGTTCCTTTCTGCTGCTGTTCCTGTTTTTCAGTTGTATGAAAGTCTGTTAATCTCACACCTTGTAGTAAATGGGTCTCATGTTTCAAATCAAGTTTATGGATGGATGCTGATGCTTTTGTAAACCCATAGAGGGTTTTTAACCTCACTACAATAGAACAACATGCACAATTATTACAGTACTGTTGACAAGTGATGGCTAAGCCATCATAACTGTATCGGTTGCTATTGGTTGGCCATAGCATCTCCCCAGCTAAAGAAGGCATCCCTTCTGTGCTTTAACAGAAGTTAATTTTCCAGTATATTCTTTCTCCTTTTCCCACAGCTAGTTCTTAAACATACAATGAAAAAAAATCATTGATTTTGTATCCCTAGCAATATTCTGTAGGTCACATGAAATGCAGACCACACTGTTTACCTTTTCATTAACTTGAGTTTCAAAATATTTGAAGCAAAACATCCTGTGGCTGTTTTCATTTTCAGAATAGGTTTGTTTTCATTGATAAAAGGCAATCTGCTTTTAATACACTGTGGAATGCTGAATATTAGTTTTGCATAGTGGACATGTAGTCAAGATATTTGTTTAATTCCTTCTGCCCACTGAGATTTTATGTTCCATTACGATGTTTCCCCATATATTTTTCAGAATACGATAAGCATACTTTTCTATTTTAAAAGAGTTTGCATAGATTTCAGTCAAGTACAATAAAAATGTGCTAAGTGTTTAGCAAGTGGTGCTCTAACTTGAGTTCTTATGATTTAGCTGTCAGTCTTGCTGATAAGCAAATAAAAATTATGATAGTTGCAGAGTGGGTTGGTGTGTCACCAGCCACAAGACAGAAGACTTCTTCCTTTTCTAATTTATAAAACATGTTATAGGGCTTACCCCACACTACTGTGAGACAAGAAGCAGTAGGTAAATGGTTCTTCTGTGTGCACATCTGCTGAAATATTTTTAATCTATTTTAATATTGCTTCAGCTGGCACCATTGCTATCAACAGGTGATAAATTCTGTTGTAAAAATTGTAATGAATTTTGCCGTGCAACTTTAACTAAACTTTATATTGTTCGCGCTTAGTTACAGCTACTGAAAAATGGAACCTGTATTTTACAGGTTTGACCAAGTTTTTGTACACTTTCTGTACACAGTTGTGTACTGTCTGCAATAAAATATATTTGCCAGCCATTAATAAAGTTAAAAAACATGTGGCAGATCCTTGGCTGATGCTTTATTTAAAGTGGTATTTCCAGCTGTGATTGCGTTTCAAAGTGCTCCTTACAGCATATGTACCTGAACTGTTACCAGAGACTTGGTTCTTACGCTCCAGCACATCAAAGTTACAAATCAGAAGCTAATCCTAAAAATGCTCTGCATTACAAGCAGGAAACTGACTTGGAAACTCACAAAGGTCTTAACTGTTATCTTCAGCATACTGCTAGCATAGGTTTAAGGCAACTTAGCTTAAGATAGACAGGAGAGATAATATGTATTAATATTTTTCTGGTATTAAAGAAATTATATGTATCTGTGCCATTTCTCCAGAAAACGAGACACTGGTCTACCTGTGAACATCATGACCGCAGTTGTTTGTTGCCTTTGCACTAGTGCTAACTGTGCTACTGTTGTAACATCTCATTTATTTGTTCTTCCAGTAAGTCTTTGGTATGTAAGACATGAGAAAAAAAACGCTGTGTTCTAAACACCAAGAATGACAGAATTCTGCTCCAACAGACTGGGACTTTCTACTGCAAGCAATGATCTGGATTGCTATCTCAGTCAAACTACTTCTTATTTTTTCTGAATAATAAAGTCTATGTGCTTCAAAATTCAGTGACTTTCAGATTTTTAGAGGGAAAAAATGTAAACTTAAACTGCAGAGAAGTCTTGTATTTTATTTTGACTGAAGAATAGAGTACCCATATACATTATTGTCAAAGTTTGAATTGAGCATATGCTTCTGACTTGCAGAAATACCAACAAATTTTTGCAGATAATAAATGCATCCATTTTTTGCTTCCACATGCAATCTTTACATAACCTTAGTAGCACAGGTTTCCTTTTTTTGCACTGGGCTCTAATCTGTTGCCCTTGAGAAGAGCACCAGCTTTTCCTACCAAGTCCGGTATTTTCATCTGTTACTGCAATCCTGTTCTGTTTCTATCACACAGATGCTTGTGTGTAAAGAACATTCTGTGCAGCAAATTTTGAGTATATTGTGATCTTCAAAGTTTGTTGGGGCCATGCCACATCCCTCTGAGTCTCGAGATTACTGAAAAGCTTGCCACAATTTAAGTGTGTTGAGAAATTTCTTCTAGACCAGAAATGTAAGCCATTACTAGCTCTTAGAAGGTTTTTGTTTTTGTTTTTGGTTTGGTTTTGGGGTTTTTTTTTTGCTAATGTAAGGCCTGGTGAGCTTATTTTGGATTGCTTCATGTTCAGGAACCAACTTTGTCTTGTTCGGAATTTAAAAGGAATTTGAAGGCTTTGAAACAGGATCTCAGGCAGCTCATGCACAGCCATAGAGGGATGTGCCAGGATTTGACTGAACTGCCTGGTGCACAGTACGATTTTGATCATTAAAAGTGTAAGCTGCCTGATGAGGACAGCTGTACTTAACGTGGTTTTGGAGGGATGACATTAGTGCTGTCTAGCTTCATGTCCAGATATTTTTAATGGATGCCCAAAGGCTGTTATGCTACAGTTAAAGTTTTGGGGGTTAGTTCAGGGGTGAGTGAATTTAATATCTATGGCTATATGGCTATACCTATATGGCTTACATGAATTTGGGCTTGGGGAAACAGCTGAAACACTAACAGAAGGTTTTCTGTGATTTAACGAATGAGAGTTCTACTGCTTCACATGTGAGAAGACCCTGTTTCATCTCCCAAACGCCTCCATGAATTCACCGGATCTCAGGTGTGGGACTAAGGAGGTCCTTGGGCAAGAAGGACATGAGAAAGAGGTAGAAAGGTATTTCTTCCCAGGACAGACAGGAACAAAAAGGATGAAGTTACAGACTGATTATGTATTACCTTTATTTCTTTCAGAAGAGTGTTTAAATCACATCAAAATTGCATTTCTCAGATTCATATCACCTGCTTTTTAAACTATGCATGTGATGGCCTGAGATTAGTCAGTTTATATCAGTCCACAACCCCCCTCTTGTTAGTAAATAAAAACCAAACCAAACAAAAAAAAAAAAAAAAAAGACAAGGACAGGGTAGTCGCAGTGTATTGTTCTTTGTAGATTTACAGTCCATGAAAGGCAATATATCAAAGGTACTAACTAACTGTGAGACACTAATTTTTAGTCCATTTGGAGCATTAGATTCCCCAGTTATCACTAGGTGGTAATCTTTGGTTACAAGACACTAACACCTACAAGACGTCACACAATAAATGCATAATTTTTTTTCTAATAAATACACATAATTATTAAGGAAATTTTGAATTTGTTGCTGCTAGTACTTTGTGACCAAAAAAGAAAGGAAGATGTAATTTCTGAATCAAGTAGAACTTTCAGTTAAGCACTTTTGCATCCGAGAAGGAACAGTCATATGTGTATTTTCCAACTTTGAAAAATACAAGTTTCTATTTTAGCTAACAATCCTAAATGTACACTTATGATCTTTGCTTTAATTTCTTTTTAAAATGTGCTTCCTAGTGGAAAAAAATATAAAACCAAACCCTCTGTATTCTCTGTGAATTTAGTCTGAGGAAATACACTAAATCATAGCAGGGGCCCGATGCAAAGTTTCTTGCAGTTTAATTGAAGACTTTCTGTTAACTTCAGAGGCTTTCGTTTGGGCTTTGGGGGATTTTTCCACAGCCTCCTCCCTTTTCCCTGTCCCAAAGCCCCCCTGAAGAATTCTGCTCACTACAAAAACATTCTGATTAGGATAGATGTTATTATCGATACAAAACTTCTGCTTCTGTCATTAGTGCCTTTAACAGGAGCATAACTAGATAATTACTTATGTGGATTTTTAACATTCTTTGCTTATGAAAATATTGCGTTTGCAAACCATAAACCATAGGGAGAGGACTACAGTATGAATCAGTCTTTTGTGTAATACTGATGTGATAGTCCTTCAGCTTTCTATATTAATTCCTTGCACTTCTCTTTTTTTGTGGTTTGATTTTTTTCGCAGTGTGGGGGCAAATGGCTGGTGGTTTTGAGGGACTCATGAAAAACTTCATTCTTGTTTTTTTATCTAAATTCAGGTAGTTACACTCTTCTTAAATTAGAAATAGTGTACAGACAATCAGAGCATAATTATAAGAAGAATATGTGATAATTTAACAGTTCAGTGATCACCTGGCTGGACTCTTGACACTCTCTCATTCCAGTACTTGTCTTCTTTCTAAGTATCAATTATTGGAAACATTGTTATCAGCTTTACTTACTTTTTCTTCAGAATGAATGTTTTGCCTTATACCTACAAAGTTGTTTCCGTTCTCCAACAATGTGGTTATGCTGAAAGTAGTAAAATAATAATACTCCATTTATTTTCCTACATGTTAAAATGTTATGTTCTTTCTTATTTCACTGGGAAATAAAGGTATTCATTTGCATATTGGATACCTGATACACTTTTCTCTATGTAATAGTAGCATCTGCTAACAACTCGTGTTTTTGGAAATGTGTTGCATTGATTTAATAGCACAATTTCTTGTAACACAGGCTAAAACAGTTGGCTTGATGCTGAGAATCAGTGTTGCAGAGTTGGATTCTTTTTGTCCTGAGTATTTTGACTCTGTTGAGTGGAAGTTACACTGAATGTATGAAGCCACTGTTTCCTGAGAATTTTCCATGTCAAACACCAGATGTTAACGTTAAACAGGAATGTCTGTGGTCTTCCTAAGACTACTGATGAAGTGAAGAATTTTGCATTCAGCGATGAATATCACATTCAGGCGTAAATTCTTTATGTGATTAATTGGGTTTTGTTTTCTTTTCCTGAAGGTTCCTCATCTTCCAAAACTGATCACTTGAACTGCGAGCTGTTTAGCATGTCTTTTGTATATATTGGTTTATATTTTTAGAAGCTAGAATCCATTGCTCTGGCTGCAACGGAAGTTTTATGACAGTGTAAAACTAAGTCTGTCAATTTTTGACAAATCTTTCTCCACTCTTCTCCCACCTATTCTCCACTGACTGTCCATCCATCTGCTAGCCCAGACATTATCAGTCCCTTCCCAGGCTCCCAGTGGGAGAGTTCAGGCTCCTGTCTGTGCTATGTTCTGTCCATTGCCCTCCCACCTTTGGTTAGCCTTTCCTCTTGCCACCCCTGGCCCCTTTCTCTTACTTCCTCTGAGCCAATTTGTAGATCTCTTCTCTGTTAGCCCCTTTAAATTCAAACAAGGCTCCTGCATGTGTCCCCTCAGTAGGATCACGCTTTGAGAGCAAGGAGATAGACTAGACCGAAGTTACCATCATCTTCAACAGCAGAGTAGCAATTGCAGTGATCTCAGTTTAATTACAGCTTGGACTTTGTCCATTCTGGAAAGAATGTTTTTAAAGTTCGGTATTGAAAAAAACTGCTAGTAACTTTGGCAGTTTTTCACAGAGATACTATGTTTATCTCTGACACAAAAAGGCTGTCTCCTGTCAAATTTTAAATTACTAGTCCAGGGATCTTTCTACCACTCGTTTGCATTCCCGTGAAGCTGTATTATTACTTTATTTTGTTGCCTGGCTGAATGGATTGTTTCAAGATTATTGAAGTGTATTCCTGTCCTTAGACAAAGCTCAATCTCAACAGTGATGTGATTACTTTTGATTTGAATATGTTCATTTTGCTGCTTTGGTGTGTCAGACCAGAATGGGGGCAGACATATTGTTGTCAGTAGAGCTCAGAGGGAGTCAATTCACATTTTTGTAAGTGGTATTTGTCTTGGATCACCTAGGTCATTCAGACATAATAAACATACTTACAAGAGTATAAATGGTCAAAAAGATGGTTGGAGAAGAGCAGTATTTTTAAGCTCAGATATGCCTGTGGGTAGTGATGATGTGATGCGTTGTGCTTCACATGCACATGGCTGTATTTTTTCATTCCCAGAAAGATTTCTATCACAGCACTTGTGAAGGACAAGCAACTCAACTTTCATTCCAATTTTAAATGAGTATTTAAGCAATATGTATAAATATTTTACTGGATATAAGCGGTCATGGGAACAATAGAGGAAAGTGTTAGGAAACACTTTTTTTATGCTTTCCTTGAGGAAAATACAGGGAAAAAAGTATGTAACATAACAAAAGGTTCTCAAGGTATGGTGATTGGTTTGGCTTTTTTTTTTTTTTTTTTTAATAAAGGAAGGCCAAGTTATTGATGTCCAGAATTTCTCTGGTATCCTTCTCCAAAATATTATTCAGACTTGCATACAATGTCCAAGAGGCAGGCAGAGGTCCAGAATCTCAATGCATGGATGAGAGTATTGTATAGAAAGGAGAGATTTAGGTGTTTACAGGGCCTTTGGGGCAAGTGGAAGCTGGACAGAAAAGATGAGTTGCGTCATAATCAGGCTGATGGTCATAAAGGTCATAAAGCAATACTCAAAAGCAGGTGGAAGACAATATACTTGGAAGATTCACAATTAAATGAGTAACAGGACATGTTTCTACATTTCAGGATGTCTCTTTTAAGGCCAGGAAGGGGTTTAGCGGTGGACTTGGCAGTGATAGGTTAACGGTTGGACTCAGTGATCTTAAAGGTCTATTCCAACGTAAACAATTCTATGATTCTGTGATTCTAAATAAGACTGCCTACAATGGTGGTTGATTGGCACCTCCAATACCAAGCTACAGAGAAAGGGTGTAGATTATGAATGCTTTCACACCAATCCTTGAACCAAAAACAATGAGTGGAAACTAGAATACCTAAATAAAACATTATTGCAGATGTAATAGGTATCCTCCTTCCACCAGGTCTTCAAGATAATTAAAGGTACCATCTTCACAGGGGTAATGGGGTAGGATGTATGTGCATGAGAGTGGTGCTGTGTTGTGAAGCACTGTATTTTAAGTCTAACAGCACAAATGTATTA
>JMFS01115529.1:0-19988 GCA_000699545.1 Podiceps cristatus
GTTACCGTTTGGGGTTAAACCACGACATATGGCAAGATAGAAATATATGGGTCCTGTTGTTTTTTATGTTCCACTGTTGCCAAGTCTCACACAATTATGGTTATTTTAAAATCTTCCATTCCTAAAACCAAGATAATGCCTGAGAACATTCTCAGAAGAGAATTAAGAAAACTTTAAGGTCATAACAATAGGAAAACACAAGAATACAACTCTTCTCCCAAATGTTTAAAATCAAATATTGTTAAGTCAATCTTGGAAGGGAAGAATAGCTTGAATTACGATTTATGAAAGGTTTGGGGGTTTTTCTGGGTTTATGTGAATTTTTAATCAACATTCTTTCACGTAAATAAGTAGGATCTTCTATTCTTTAGCAACATTTTAACTTATTCCCCTCTTTCAGTGGGGAAAAAATCAAATATATGAAATTCAGCTTTCCATGGCAATTGCTTCTCAAAACAATCACATTTTTATCTGAATATCTCTCTTGCAATGGCAAATATATCCTAATATTTTTCTGAGTAAGAAGTAATGATAGGACCACAAATATTCAGATATACCAATTAGAGATATTATTTTTTCAAAGACAACCATTTACTTAGCTTCAATGTAATAATTGTAACAGATTTTGCAGTCTGAGAGAGATAGTTACATGGATTATGAGGAACCCATGTCTTTCACATACACTCAGCTTTTTCTTTGTGTTAATTATATACAAACATAGTGGCAAAATTATGGTAATGATAGGAAATAAAGGAATTGTTGTTTTACTGTGCAGTATTCTACCTGAAAATCTGTCAGAAAAAGAGAGTTTAGTGAACCATTTTGCCTGTATCTCTACATACATATTATTACTCTATGCATTTTATTTTTCATATAGTACCTTAGGGAACTCACTAACAATAAAGAAGTACCTTATCCTTAAAAAAAAAAAAAAAAAAAAAAAAAAAAGAAAGAAAGTTATGAAGCACTGAACAAGTACAACTAACTAGTAAGTTGAAAGTAACAGCAAAGACTTCCTTCTTCAATCTTATTTTTAAATAAGGACACCAAGTGGGCAGCAGGGAAGGAATCTGCAGTATCTTTAAAATGGTAGAGCTACAAAAACTTCGTGACTCACTACTCACCAAATTACAGTATAGAAAAAAAAAAGTAACCTTA
This sequence comes from Podiceps cristatus, assembly GCA_000699545.1. NCBI lineage: Eukaryota > Metazoa > Chordata > Aves > Podicipediformes > Podicipedidae > Podiceps > Podiceps cristatus. Next base: position 1,159 of record JMFS01115529.1, read on the forward strand.
TGATTCAGACTGTAATTAGCAGCTTAGCAAATGCAGAAGAGAAAATTAGTCAAATACCACTGCCACTCAGGGCCTTGAAAATAAGGACAAGAACTTTAAAATCACTGCACAAAATTTACAGGAAGCCTGCAGTGAGGAGTTTTTAAAAAAGGAGACATTTATAGAAAAGAAATCATACATCAGTTAGAGACATTTTACATTGCAAAAAAAGTCCTCGTCCTAGAAATAATACAAGCAGAAACTTCAGAAAAAAGTGGTCCTTTTACTGATCAACAGTTTCAATTTGTTTACAGTCAGACAATAAAATCAGATATCAATTAAGTTTTTCCAGAACCAATATTTAAATGCAAACAAATACCATTAGGCTTCATGGAAAGTATGATGCCAGAGCTTTATTTTTGAGTAAAAATAAATAATTGTTTAATAAGGAGCGTATCTGTCATTAAAAGTCTGCGTCAGTAACAAAATCAGTAAGGACTGAACAGGAAATTAGATTATCAAATCTTGCAATTCAAGAGATGTGATTGCTCAGCTCTGCACCTGAGGCTGAGAAAATACACAGAAAGTTCATTTGAATACTGGTTTTAAATCCTCAGCACTGCGAGGAGAGAGAAAACCAAGGCCTGATCTGGATGCCTGCCTCATTTAAGAGTGGCTACACAAACGCTCTTTCATTGCAAGGCAGACGCTCCCTCAAGGCCTTTCACAGCCAGGACCCAGAAGAGCCACACAGATAGAAAGAGGCTGTCGGTAAGCAAACTAATAAAGAAGTGTCCTGCAAGCTATCTCCCACTGCTTTCTAGGGCATACCTAGTTCCTTCTTTATAACTAATCTAACCAGCACAACTTCTTGCCTGCAAAACTTTGCTGTCTTTCTATGCAGTTAATTCATCTGTCCCCAAGGTCAGCTGTAGACCTCCCAAAGCTTTACTCCCTAAGAAGTTGTTTCTTAGCAAGCATGAAAAGCACGAATCACGACAAGTGACCAGAGGATGATGTTAAGCGTACAGACACCTAATATAACATCATAATGGTATTTCCAGGAACAGGTAGATGTTTATAGGATAGGAAAAGCATTTCCTATCAAGTCCTGACTTCTCCATAATTATTCTTTCCTCTAACTCATGAATCTTCTTGGGCACTAGAATATGCACATATGCAGCAGGACTCTTTGCTTACCCTTTGCAACGGAAACCAGCCATCGGGTACTACAAAAATAAAAAAGCAACACAATATACTTTTTTTTTTTTTGAAGGAAAGACCTCCAAGATATCCACTGAACTAGTAGCAACTGACAATACTCTTGTGGTGCATTCCAAATAATGACAGTATTGAGTAATGCTTTCCTGATGGCAGACATTTCTCCAAAATCATACTGGGTTTTTTGAATTTTTTTTTTCCCTAATGTGACCAGGGCTATGTTAAGTTGCCCTATTATATGAAAAGGACATAAGAAATAGTATTTTTGGGGGTATAGCATTAGACGTAAAATATATTCCGAGAAAAGGACACTCAGATATACACAAAATGATCAAATTTTCAGTGGGAATTTTGGAAGGGGATATAATACAAGATAAATCTAATTAGCTTCAAGGAAATTACAATAAGAGATCAGAGGATTGAGTAGAAAGGTTAAATCTATGTGGACTTCAAAAGCTTCTCAGCAGAAAAACACAGGAAAAAAATAATGAAGAAAATTAGCAACTGTGATACAGATAGCAAAATTCAAATTGGATTCCCGAATGCCATTGTTAGGTGAATGATTTGTTGTATAGTGCATGCAGGGAACAAGGCTTTTTGAATATAAAAGGCCTAGCACTTAGCTCAAAGCTGTTATAATTAGAACACATATATGGTACCTTTTCCTTCTGCTCTAGTGCAACAAAGGTGTGAATTTGCCTGATTCTGACTTCTGTACCTGCTTTTTAGCCGTATGCTAGTAATTATTGAATCATAACTGGAGCTTGTCATTTACAAAACTTAAAAGATACTCAGGAACCTGAAGACCTCAGACTTTAAACAGTGATGTGATGGCAATTCTGTGAACCTGTTAGAGATTAATGGTTGTGAACTATATGGATCAGGGGAAAAAGGGAAGTTGGAGCACAGTCCATCAGGGAAGGAGTTCATAGAAAAGCGGGAAGGATATAAAGTGAAGAAAAAATGATACTGCTGCAAGTTCTGCCTGAAGCAAAATATCTTACTAAAATTACTTTAAGACTGCTAGCCAATGAAAATAGCCAAAAAGGAGTGTCCTGGCTTCATCTGGGATGAAGGTAATTTTCTTCCCAGTAGCTACTGTGGTTTGGTTTTAGTATGGGATTTGGTATGTGAAGAATGTTGATAATACACTGATGGTATTAGTTGTTCTTAAGAGATCAGGGACTTTTTCCAGCTTCCCAGGTTTTGCCAATGTGCAGGTGCAGAAAGCTGGGAGGGGTATAGCCAGTACAGTTCACCCAAACTCGCCAAAGAAAGTATTCCATACCATAGAAATCATTCATAGTATGTAAGTAGGGGTTGGTTAGTGGTCTAGGTTCCTTCTCTCACTCCCTTGCTCTGTCTTTCTCTTTCTTGGGAACTTGGAGGTTTACTGATCGCTGCTCGGGATCGTTCCAAGATCACTTTTGGTTTTGCACCATGATCACTGCTTGGGATGGGCTGTATTGGTTGTCAGCTCGTCAGACAGTGAGAAATGGTGCATCATTTGTTTTGTATATTCTATTATCATTATATGGTTTCATTATTATTATCATTAGCGTGTAGATATGGTGCTTAGGGACATGGTTTAGTGGTGGACTTGGCAGTGATAGGTTAATAGTTGGACTCAATGATCTCGGTTGGTCTCTTCCAACCTAAATGATTCTATGGTTATTAATATTTATTATTATTATTATTTCATTTCCTTTTGCTGTCCTAGTAAACAGTCTTTATCTCAACCCACAGGTTTTCCTTTCTTTCTGATTCTCCCCCCCACCCCACTGGAGAGGGGAGGAATGAGCAAGCAGCTGCAAGTTATTTGGTGACCACTGAGGTTAAACCACAACAAAGAGATAGTATAAAATGGACAAAAAAAAAAAAAAATAAAGTTGTTTAGCAAGCCTTACTCCAAAATTTAAGAAAAACACAGCTGCTCCATTACAAAAGCTATCATGAGCTATTACTTTGGGCCATACAGCCATTATTGTAGGTCATACCGTGCAATATGAGTCCATAGCCATGCAAAAAAAAATATCACTGTAGTTTCTATCTTAGCAAAATGCAAATCTGACCTTTCTTTTAAGTTTACAACTCATATGATCTTTAGTTCACGGTAGTTTAGTCCAAGCAGTATCTGGAGAAAATAATTCAGTTGCCTGAATCTGAATTTACACATAAGAGCACCTAGTTTCAGAGTGCTAAATCCTGAAGTATATCTGCATTAGTCAAATCAAATCATGTTTGAAATTGATTTTTTTTTTTTTAGTACTCTGCAAACAATATTGAATGATGTTTATTTTGTATGTCTGTACCAATCATATGACCAGCTTTCTGGAGGTGCTGTGCATAGAGGCAACATGAGCTAAACATAGGGCAGCACAGTAGTAAAAGGCATGGCAAGGTGCAAGAAAAACAGACACAAAATCCTACAGGATGACCCCTATCTTCACTTCCTGGACAGCTGACAGCAGTAATAAGCCAAATTAATTCTTGATACCTGAAATTAATCCAACATAATAAATAGATAAAGGTAAAAGACAACCTAAAAAAGAAAGTATGCCAGATTCTCTTTCACAACCAAAGCAGATGTAATCAAACACTTGGAATGGAAATTTCCACCCTTCACCAGTGGCACAGAGCAGCATACTGTAACACCTTATTCTGGAGAATATTTCATTTTAGCACCACAAAAAAAGGAAGCAGTTCATCAGATCTACACAGGAGGATGTACACAATACTGTCTAGGGAACTTAAAACCTCTAAAACCAAAATAAATAAATGTGCAATGAGAATTCATAACTATCCCAGAAGAGCAATTTGGGAACCACGAAAGGAATTAGAACCTTCTTTCAGAGTGAGAAACAATTAATCTTTATTATACATATGTAGAACACATTTTTCCTCCTACCAAATTAACATCCTCATATAAAGACAGAAAAAGCTAGAATCTCAAATATATTCTTAATTTTGATGATGTAATCTTAGCTATCAGATACAGAGAATATTGATTCAGTGTATGAACCATGAAATATCCCATAAAGCCATAGCATAATTGTATGGGCGCCGAATCCTGCGGAAGTTAACAGAAACTCTCTCAAATGTGCTATTAGAAGTCTTCAAGCATTAAAAAGCCTCTAAACCACTCAACCAAAAACCTGCCATGCTTGAATAACGATAATAAGCACAATAATAGGTGTACAGTCTCTGAGGCTGTTTGGCACACTACAAGATACTTCAGTATTCTTTTCTCTGAATGACAAATCTCAAGTAATGTGTTGTAGGCTCGTTATAGCACACACAACACAACTAAGTCGCAATTGAAAGACCTATGTTTTCCACACAAGCCCATTAACAAAGAACAAGATGAACTCTTTAGCTGGGGAAAAAGCAGATATCTGGGGAGAAGGAAGTATTAAACATGGAATAAGATACAAACAGCTTTTTATTTCATCATTTTGCATTTTCAGAACACCACACGGCATGAACTAATTAATCTTCACAGTTATGTCCTCAGATTCTTTGGGGATTTTAATCATTACTTTATAAAAACAGAACAGAGATCTAATGAGGACAATATCAGTAGCAAGGCTGGAAGTGGGTCTCAAATTAAAATTTTCCAATCATGAAGGGTTCAGAAACACAAATCTCATTGAAAGTCAGCCCCTTTCACTGACAATCCACTACACTGTGGGGTGTCTAGCTCATAGATATTCTATTGACTTATTCTGGGCATGTCTTTCTGGACACTAAAAGGTTTACAATAAAAGCAAGTCACTTTACCCTTGTGACTGCATGGTGTATTTCATTTTCAGCTACTACATTATTTATAATACTGGCCTTAATAAATCATGTACATCACAAAGTACAACACAACTGAACAGCCATCTCTTACAGCTTCGGTCAAATGCCCTGGGTCATTAACATTGCGAATGAATTTAGAAGTTACTAAAATCTGCTTACCATGAAAAATAAAGCCTCACATCTAATAAACACTGGTTGTGTACATGACTGAAGAGTGCTACAGAAAGATATACAATCAATCTGGATTCTATGGTTCTTCAGTTTATAGTTCCTCTTGCTGTACGCCAGCTGCTCTGCAATCACAGAGGTGAATCACAGCTGTCAGTGAAAGAGAAGGCTGAGGAATCCGCCTACAGCATCTGTCTCCAGCATTGCTTAAAAGTTGCTTATGTATCTGTACATATGATACCAAGATTAAAATTAGCTTGTTGTGCTTTTCAGATATTTCCCATTGCGCAAAACTTTACTGTAACTACTTTCTCTCCCTGTCTATCAGTGTATAGTGTGCTGTATAAGAGAAAACTCTAGCAATCAACTGTAGAAAGCAGAAGTTTTCATCACTCCTGTCAATAACGTACTTTGTCCTGTAAATGAGAAAACTAACTTTTCTAGCATAAAATCTGCTCTTTGACAAAGCTTTTTATCACTTCTATTAGCAATTCTTGTAGTCTGGAATTGTTGATACAGATTAATTACATTTTTTGGAGAAGTCAGCTGCAGATACAAAGCCTTCCATGAAGGAACACCTCATTGTAAATGTTGAAGGTGAGACAAATTTGTTGTTAGTCAGTTTTGCACATTAGGATTTGGATTCTGATATTTCACCCACTTTCACTATTTTTTTGTCTCTTTCAAACTGTGGGTTACACGTAATAAATATCTAATTGGAAATAATCACATGATGGATTACAGGTTGGCTGCAAGGCGTTCTAGTTTCCAGTCAACTTGTATCACAAAGTTATCAGGTCTACAATAGAGCTTGTAAATAAAATCAGCAAAACCTAGGCTAGGCCTAGGTTAACCGAGAGTACTTTGAGATACCTATCAGTGAGTACTTTACAGTATGTTGATTATTTTCTTATATTTAAATATTTTATTTTTAAATAAACATTTAGGTGATTTGAATAAAATTTTACATATTAGGCTAGTGGCATGGGTGCCCAAGCAAGATGGAAAAGACCCAGATATAAAACTTTGCTCAGATTAATATGTACAGTGTACAAGTCCAACAGGAAGCTAATAGCTGATTAGCACAACATTTAATGGGAGAGTAATGGATCTCATCCTTCCACATGATCTTATTCAGGTAGTACAAGGAATCCTGTCTGTATCTCCCATGTCCTATAAAGATTTTGAAATTACTTTATTTCCCCTCAATGTGCTTAATGAAAAGTGTTTCCAATAGCTCTATTTATAGAAGAAAAATACTCCAAGGTATAAATTAAAATATTAACATTTTTAATTATTGTTCCCAAGCAAACAGTTAGGCTTAATTTGGCTCATTAAATATATCAATTTCAGATTAGTTCAAACCCAACACAGTAAAGAATTTAATCCACTTGAACAAGGTTACCACAGAAAACTGTGGCATTATGATGCTACGGACTCAATCCTACATTATTTTCTGGTCTGCAGGTCCAAGGCTTCTTAAGTAGAATAACCAAACTTCTGTTGACTTGAATGGTTTTCAGGCTATCCACCACAAAATCCTTGTGTTTGATAGTAACAGTAATTTTGTATTTAATCTTATATTCCTAAAACCTTTGTCTTCAATGACATATTTCAGTTGAAGTTCATTAATAAATTTTTAATCTGATGTGGAAGTTTACGGACTAAGAAAAGTCTAGCAGGAACCTTCCTACTGTGTGTGCATTACATATAACACTGTGAAAATAAAAATTATTTATATTTTTTCACATATGTGAAACATTAATAATATATAAATAATAGGTAGGCAATTTAATAAGAATTTCTACAGAAAGACAAATAATTACATAAGATGTAACCTATGGGAATTTCAGAAGATATATAGAATATCAGTGCTTTTCTCTTCAGATTGTTTCTAATCATGTATTAGGAAAAAAAAAATAAAATACACACAGAGGGCTTAGAATCAAATTTTGGTCTAACTGAAGAATTCTTGCACACGTTTGACAGTCATATTCTCACTTTGAATAACATTCAAAACACATCTATATCAGCATTGCTTGCTTTTCTCTTTACTGCTGTTTACCTCAAAGGAATAGAACTTTGTTTTCATCATGTATTCTATTCCTTTTCTTTTCTAGTTCTTTTCTTGTTTCAAAACCTTTATACAGAGTTTCACTACTTCGTGGTCATTTGTCTTTGATATTAAAAATCATCCATTGATATTTTTATTCTTTCTTTATATGTACAAGTGTTTTGTATTTTAATTTTATTCTTTGTAATACATCCAAATGAATCAGAACTGAGCCATTTCCACATAAAATTACTCATACATTTCAAACTGGAAAACATTAATAGTCCATGTTAATTGTGGCCCTCCAGCAGCTCTCACCAGAGATCATACAGAACTGCATGACAGCTATGAAATGATGTTGTATCATTAATGAATAACTTACCATAAAAGTCAAAATCCCTGAGCTTCTAAAGACTCCTTTAGTAATTATGTTACACTTAATCTTAAAACAGTGATATTCTGCCCTTTCCTTCTTGTTTCCTGTACCTCCATTTGGTGGAATATCTCCTACTTAACAGCAATTTATTATGAATTACAGCATAGAGCTTTAAAATTATTAATGCAAATCAAGTTATTTGATAGCTTCAGAGTGAACAAACAGTAATATATTTTTTCTAATTGCCTAATACATTTACTTGAATAACTTGCAAACATTTAATACACATTTCTATCATTAGCATAATATAATCATAATGTTCCCATTTAATTACAATTTATTTGAAAGACTAATCACCAGTTTCATGTTTTAAAATAATGGGAGCATTTTACAAACTGCAATGTACTATCTGCCTATCAATTCATTAGTATAAAGACAAGTTGCAAGATACATAGCTAATACTTTTATTAGGTCATTGTGTTTAAAGAATATTTCCTACTGCTTTTGCAACTTCCATGATAGACTAGAGGAAAGTAAGTTTGTTGCGTGCCTACGGATGATGTAAAGAGAACTGTGTCCCAAGAACAATTTATCCAAACTACTGCTCTTTTTCCAGCCTATGCCCCTAATAACCTTCGTTGTTGGCATCCATCCAGTAAAAATGAGTCATCTTAAATCTGAAGGATACCAACTGCATTTTTATAGGCATGTTAAAAATAAAGGACTCCATAGTCGAACACAGGGTTATTTCAATTAAATCTTCTATACTTTCATTAAATGAGAGAGGAGCAGAACAGAGACTATTGTCTAGGAGAAATCAAGGAAAAAACCTCAGGATCCACCCTTCCATACTTTTCATTCAAGCTGTCACTCTTCTCTTGGACATGTGCATCTATGCTTGTTATTGTTCATAAAGTCTGACTATTTTGTCACATCCTCCCTATGCCCCTGTTTCCACGTGCAAGTAAGAAAGCACAGAGCATTGCAGATCAGCACTTCTTCCACTACACCTTCTTTCTGTCAGGTTCCTCTCTCTTCTGGATATACATCCTCTTCGTCATCACACCCGTAATGGGACAAGCACCAAGGAACTGTCAGCAAGTTTCTTGCTAAGAGATAATGCTCTTTGTAGCCTTGTTTTGAAACCCCGACACAGCATCTATTCATAGCAAAAGTTTACTACAGTGACTAAGGAAACTAAGGAAGAAATTTTACTTATTTAACCAGACTTACGAATCTGAGAGAGAATGAGTTAGCATAATATCACACAGTGGTGACAAAACTCTCTCCCAGTAACAGACTCATGCCGCAAGCCTAAAATTTGACTCAAGCTATTTGCTAAAAGTGATTCTCCTTGAAACAAACACAAGTCAGCCTTATTATTATTCAAGTGGCTTCCAAAACCTGCAGTAAAACAAAGGAATGTACCTACTACATGTTTTAAACCTATTTTCAAAATCAAATGTTAGTTGGTGATAAAAACAATCTCTGCTGGTAAATGTGACTTCAGTGCTCACCCTTTCAGGTCCTTTTGCTACAAAAATGCCTTTCTTACTAAGAATTATTACAAAATTATTAGTGGCTGAACAGATGGAAAATTAAAGCAGTTTAAATACCTGAAATATTTAGGTCCTTAATCACTTTATGTTGTTTCATGGTGAATTGCTCATTCCCATAACAGAGGCAACAGTACTAAAAAGCAGCTTGTCATAGTGCATTCTCGACCAGTAATGGAGAATATGTCCAAGTTGTAGCCATTAGTATAAGCTCTTTTAATAAATCTGACAGTTCCATATGGCTTCTGTAGGGGAATAACTGCCTCCACTTGAACATCATCAAAAAGCTTTAATGGACTTCAGAAAATTACCATAAACTTATTCCTCTAGGATGTTCTTATTAGAAGTAAGATTTCTCCTAATATCTTTTTTTTTTTTTTCTGGACAGGAAAATTCTTCATGGACAATTTATTTGCTGGGATAACCTTGCTCATTATGCCTGTGTGACACGTAAGGACACACAGAGCTCTTCTGTTTTGCTATTGATCTTTGCTCTGATTCACCAACATAATTTGGTAGGTTTTTTTGCCATGCATATTCATATCCAAGGAAAAGTTACTCTGGACTCCTCACTCACTCTCTCCCCTCCCCCACCTTCTCTTTTGCTATATTATTACTTTAAATGCAAATTACTAATAGTTCAGTCAACTAAAATAATAGCAATGGAATAAACAGCTCACTTAAAGGTGAACTGAAACTTAAAGGTTCAGTTCACTTAAAGGTGAACTGAAACTATAACAAATATCTGTTGGCATATAAGAGGTCATTCTCCACTTTCAGAGATATAAAACGAGAAGCTAAAGCAAAAAGGTAAGCTAAAGCATGATGGCAAATGGCTGATGTGTTAGATACAGCAGAAAAGTCACATGATTCCTCCAGGTTCTTCAGTCTATTAGCTTCCATTTAGATAGATTCTGGCAGAGCAAAGCTTCCAATTTTGGTCTGATTGAAGCCAATACGACTCTTATCTTTCTGAATTTTTTAGCCAAACTGGAACAACAGAACACTGGAGTCATACAATATTTTAAGTTGGAGGGACACCTAGATGTTTGATCTCCCACTCAAAGAAGGGCTAACTTCAAAATTGAATCAGGTTGCTCGAGGCCTTGTCCTGTCAACTCTTGAAAATCTCTAAACATCGAGATGCTACAACCTTTCTGCAGAAACTGTTCTAGTGCTTAACCAGTCTCATTGAAAAATAAAGGTATGGATAGTTTCTGAAATATAATGATAGTGTTCAGTGTCTACTTTAACACAGATATTTTGGTGCTTATTATTTTAGTGGGATAAATAAGGGTGTAAGTGTGAAGCCTGTGGCAGCTGGAAATAAACTGCTGTAACAGAGAAAACAGTGAGAGAAGAATACTGAAAAGGACACATAAAAGAGAGAAAAAAGTAGGATAGGAAAATGAAAACAACAGAGAACAGAAATACCATTATTCTGACAGGATAAACATATGCAGAACCATATTTTTATTGAGCAAGAGAAAATAACAGCTGAAATACATAGTTTGTACTCAGAAGCAAAATTATATTTTTTATTTATTGTGGAAACTTCCTAAAGCTTGATTTTATATTGTGGACATTTTACATATCTTTGCAAAACCTGTTGTAATCCAGTTTCACTACATGGGGTGTTCTTATCCAGATCTTTTTTTCTGACTGATTACAGATCCTTCCCCTGATGCATGTCATTCTCCCTAACAATGCAGTCACCAAGATCAACTTTTATTTCCTCAAAGCCTAATTTTGGATAACATCTTTTTATCATTTGATTCCAATATTTATCCTTATCTTCCAGGACTTAGACTGACCTAGGGTGAATTTAAGTCTCCACCCTTAAAAGTTAATTGCAATGTGTGGCAGTCAAAGTAGCCAAATAGTGGCTACTTTTTCTGAGTACATATAGCACCCGTCCAAGATGAGTGAGTTTCTCTTTTGATACCTTTGATAATTCTCAGATTTCTCTTCGCTAGTTCTTCAGAGATGGGAAACCCACCCGTGGTTGATCATGTTCTCCTTTGTAGTGCCATTGACTAATACCTTGCATCTATGATTTTGCCATATTTGACTTCAAAAGATAATGACATTATACACATGGAAAACTGCTACAAAGCTTCCCTTATGTCCCTTGCTTGAATATCAAATCAAACTGTAGGCATTAGTAATAGGATTTTGAAATATGCTACTTGCAAGAAATGATAGAAGAAAATCACCACTTCACTGTAATAGCTTTTTTCCTTTAAGAAACACTAGCAGGTCTGTGGTTCAAATGAACATGCCTTCTTTTAAGATTACTGAAATGCCGAACAAAAACTAAAATAAATCTACAGGTGCCATGACAGTGCTCTGCATTAGCAGAAACCCACAGGTTTTAGCCAATCTGACTTTTTGTAGAATTTGTCTTTCATGTAGTCACTAGGCTCACTGTATTTCCATAGCTACCTCTGCAATCTGTGGTTCTGGTTAGTCTGTCAGAACAAAAAGCAGCAATTTATACATTATTTTTCCCCTCCTGACTTCAGACCCAGCCACAACTATAAAAACTAAGAGTAGAGCAAAAATAATTAAGATTCTAGGTATTTGGACTCCTAGAAGGAAAGGAGTAATTTGATTGGGGGGGGAGGGAAAAAAAAAAAAAAAAAAAAAAAAAAAAAAAAAAAAAAAAAAAAAAAAAAGTTGCTTTTATTTTGCTCATAGCTGTTCCTCTCTTCATTCTCCTCCCATACATCTGTCCTCATTTCGAATGTACAACATTACTGCTACAACGGGGAGGAGTGAATTACAACATAAATATTTCACTGCATTTGGTAACCTATTCTGGTTGTAAGTGCAGATCACCAGTTTGTTAGTAATATTTGAAGTGGAATCTCACTTTTAAGGATAGAAAACATCTGTCATAGCCATTAGGTACAAGCCAAAGACTAAAGGTTTCTAATATACCCATTCCAGTCAAATCACTCTGTTAATACGAAAGAAAAATTGGAGGGAAGAGGGAAGGATGAGGACAGAGAAGGAAAAAGGAAGTGGGTGCAAATCTACCTTCTATGAAGCTTTCAGAGTCACTGCATGAGGGATGGGGAGCTCTGAAAAACAGTATTACCCACAGAGGAATAAACTCACACTAGTAGAAGAGTTATTCACAGAAAGATTCATAACGCTTCAGTCCATTCAGACATGGGGACTACAGAAATAATATAAAGTACAAAAGAGCACAAGAGGATGTGCCATTTTTCCCACTGAATGGAGAACACAATGATGACTTCAAATAACCCTGATCAAAAATAACCAGGCAGTAATTGAGATCTATAACTGCCTTTACTTCTTTATCTTTCAATAATATGAAAGCAGGATTATATCCTGCAGAACAGCTAATGGGCTAACAATTGGTTAAAGGCACTCTAGAAAGAGCACTCTAGAAACAACATTGCCCAGCAATGAAATATTGCATGAAAAGAGACAGAGTTAGAAACGAAAACTAAAAAAAAAAAAAAAAAGAAAAAGAGAGGAGTGGAGTCCTAGAGTCCAGAGATTTAAATTCTCAACACATCAGTAAAAAGATCATGCTTTCTGTCACACGATTCCACCACTGGAAATAAAAAATTTTACAGAAATTAAAAAAAAAAAAAAAAAAAGAGAGAGAGAAATGTTTGAATCCTCAGATTTTTGCCAAATTGCATAAGCAGGAGATAAAGGAAAATTAATCCCAAGTAGACTGTTTGTTTAAGCTGTGGAGCCTGACTACTTGGCTTTAAAAACAGCAGCAGTCTATTTTGTTCAGCAGAGGAAAAACAAAAGCTTGCAGAAGTTGAGTCAAATATCCTGATTCAAAAGAAGTTCAGTCAAAAGACAAAGAATTTGATAATATTTTATGATCATCAACAGACTGCTTTCTTGTAAAAACTGAACATTGTTCTTCGGTGCTTTCATAAACTATTTTTATAGCACAGTCTCCTTCCAAGAGCTCATCTGTGCAACACAAATGAAGCCTACTTTCACAAACTTCTGTTGCTCTAAAAATTTTGAGAACAAACCAAGAAAGCTTATTTGCCAGGAGTGAATCTCTAAAGTTACTGCCAAAGAAAACCAACAGTGACGCCTCCCTGTTATTGTACATGATCAAGTCAAGGACCCTGCTATAAGATGATTCCAGGTCATGTACCTTGCTATAGAATAACAGCTCCTGCAGAATCCTGCTGCACATTGCAGACAAGTGCTGGGTTTTTGCAAGTTGCTTGATCTTTGCCAGTGTTAATTTCAGTTGAAGTAGCATTAGACCAACATGAAGGGCTTTTAAAACTCTCATCAAAAGCCCTCATCAGTACCTCATAGATTACCTTGCTCTCTGCTCTGATTAACCCTCCAGAACTCCTGCACTTTGCTGTTGCTTTTTTTCTTGTCCACCTTTCCTTCCATGCCCGTTCTTGATTTCTGCCAACAGTGCAGACCTGCTCTGAAATCAGAGGTGTAATTACATAACCGCACAAGTTGGCTGTATTCTTGTGAGTTCAACAGTATAATAAAATAGTAATGAAACATGCAATTTATATTCAGACACATAGGCTATGCTGAATTGTGTTCCATGTCTTTCCTGTCTACTATAAGCAAAGTAGCCAGATTAAAACTGGATATAAATTGCCCAGCCAACAGCAGCACATACCTGTCCATGGTGAAAACAAAAAAGCAGTTGTTTCCAGAAGCTGTTGACACAGTAGAAAAGAATCCAGCCATCCTGCCTCCTGGTAACATTCTGAAAAAATAATTCTTACTGTGTGCAAAAAGATTCAGTGTTTCTTGGCCATCATGTCACCCATGACAGCTTTCTGTACCCTTCTAAAGACTAAAAACTTGCCCATTCTCAGTATCTTATTTTCAGTCGCAACATTTTTCCAAGCCTTCTTGATTCATAAGTATCTTTCACAGAAATATAACAACAGCGTAAATGCAGAAAAAAAAACCAGAAATTTGGAGCCAGTATAACTAAATGTAATAAATAATTAAAAAAAAAAAAAAAAAAAAAAAAAAAAGGACCCTTTTGAATAACTAAAATTTAATGATCTTATGTTGAAGGGACATTATATAATGCATTGTTCTCAATGTTCACCCTCTGAATTATTCTACGAACACAAGTAATATGTTGTGCTTGTCTCCCTCTTTTGGAGCATAATCTACTTAATATCAGAAAACATTTTATTTTAATTAAATACATCCCACCCTACCCCCAATAGTAGAGCTTTGATATATCTTCTTTACTGTACTTACAGTCTCAAGAAATTCCTTTTTAAGAAATTAGTACTCTGATTTGTCATTATAAACTATATAATGTTGTCTGTAAAAGGGTGGCTTACTGCCTGGGATCACTCAGAGTTAGCCAGAGCTTTGTACATTTTGTCCTTCTATAACATAGACAATTGCCGATCATATCTCATAGTAAGATTAATCTCAGCCACCAAAATGCACATACTGTTCTCCAAGTTCAATCCCTTTGTGGTCCCAAAGAGCACAAACAAGTTCCAAATAACACCAGTCATCTGTACCAAAATCTCTTCTACACCTCACTGGAAAATCCTCTCCAAATACCCTCTTCATTTCAGGTACAAGACCAACAGAGGGACCAAATATGACTCCTCAATAGCCCCAGATAAATTAAATTTGAATGACCTTCACCTTCTCCATATGCTAGATGGTTTGGATATCACTGAGGTAGCAGAGCTGAAACTTTTCTGACAAAGGCCTTGATCCATCTCACTTCTGCTCTATGGAGTAAACTGCTACTCAATAGGAACATGTTGCTATCTTCCTCTCCTTAAGGTGACTACAATCACTGTATCTGATCCTACTGTTTATGACATGTTGGTCATGTTTTGCATCCCATGAAGAACTTAGACGAAAACTGCAGTTTCTAGTTCCTAGTTAGTCTAAGGCATAAGTAGCTTAACTACGCATCACTGCTAAGATTAGAGTTGTTCTGCAAATGTTTACAGAAACAGCACTTGGCACCTGGGAAACTACTTGCATCCAGCATTAAATGCCAGCTGAGAAAATTCCTTCTGAAACTTGGTTTTGGACATAGACATCTACAGTCAATGAAAGTTCTACTTTAGCTGTTTATACCCTATAGCACAAGTTTAACTTGAAACACATGAATAATGTGTTATATACATGGTAATATATTTGGGAGAATATGGCTAGCTAGTAGACATGAAACATACAATACCTGGAAAGCAGGATAAAGTGGAACAGGCTTTCTACTAACACCAAAGAATAAGCTTTCTTCACCAGGCTGTAATTCCAAGATACAGTAAATAAGATCAAAGTTATAAGCATCCCTTTCCTAAACAGCATATATATTTACATCATCTGATAAGTGTGAATGCACAGTTCGCAATGTGGATGCAAAAACTTTGCTGTAAAGGAAATATATTTTAAATTCAATATACATGACTGTTCAAGTACGGTGTTTAGAATTATGCATATTCATATTCCATTGTCATTTGCATATATTTAGCAAATATTTATGAGCTAATTAGTTTATAATAATGCTGAGCATTTTACAGCATTTACATGATCACAGAGCTGTGAAAATATTGACTAACTGTTATCAAATAGATCCTTATTAATAGCAAGTAAATGATTAGTTACATATATCATAAATATCTGCTTGGGAAACTTGATATAACACCACCTGTCCATATTTATATAGATTTAGCTGATTTATACAACACTTCTGGTACCTGGAACTATGAAGCAAAACCAAAGCAGTACAAGACAAAAATTTATGATTCATTACAAAAAATCAGTTCCTACCACTGTCTGTCATTCATAAATAATTTACTGGCACAGTTGTTCTCAATCATGGATCTATTACATATGCTTTATCCACACAAGGTATATTGCAAAGTACATATATCTAAGAGGATGGTTGCAGATACTTCTACTATTTTTTTCTTTGTTTTTAATTCTTACACATAATTTTTCCCCTCATTACAGAAAAACTTTTAGAATACAAGTAATATGAGCAAAAGAGATATTGTTATCACCCAAATGTGCATTGCTAGGAATGTCAAACAAAAATAAATGGAAGTGTTTAAAAAAAAAAAAAAAAAGATAATTATATTTACAAAATCAAATATATCTCTTCATATATGATACCCTCACTTTTAAAGAATCATCTACTTCATTTTTATTGAAGAGTGGAGAAGGAGATAGAAGGGAGAGGGCTTCATTTTTAAATACCATCATCCAGGGCCTTTTTAAAAAATATTCATTTTCCTCACACCATGCTATTTGGTGTTCTCATTTATATCCTGCCTCTGCGAGTGCATTCATACTCACTTTACTTTAAGCATGTGACTAATGGAATTTATTTCTCTGAGTCTACGTAAGTAGCTAAAAAAATAAAAGACAAAAGACTGAGTCTTACAAGACTGTCATGAGAAAGCTAATAAAAATTATGTTGCTGAAAAAATACATTCAACTATTTAATAGTAACATGGGCAGAGTTAAGGCTCAGAGTTTCATTTTAATATTTCTTAATCTTAAAGGAAAATAAAGGTAACGTTATAGCAGAAAAATAAGGGGTAAATACGGCAGTCATGTAAATAACCAACAAAATAAGACTTACTGTAAAAAAAGTATGGGTGCTGGTGCTAGAGCTGATCTCCCACCAAACAACCCATCTCCCTCTTCTACTATTAAAGTGGAAGATCAAAAGGAATGTCATTTCCAGGAAGCTTAGTTAGAGCTCAATAAGTGCAATACTTTAATTATTTTATAGTAATATAATAATATTTGCACAGTAATGCATATCATTTCAGTGTTTTGTAATGTCTCAGAGCTTATTATCCAGTCTGGTCCCGTTCTTTGTTTACCAAGAATCAGAGTGATTTGCACAAATAGCAATAGTAGCCATACTACTTCCACATTGCTGCTAAAGGCTAAGGTTTCAATTACCCTGCAATAGTATAATTCTGCTCCCAGAGTGCTTTCAGCACCTTGCTTTTCCTGAAACTGCCAGAACAAATGTATTGTGTCTACAATATAAACCTAATTCATAGATATAATCTCTGGAAACAATCCTCAGAAAAAATGCAACTCTACATAAATCCAAAGAATCTTCATATAGAAGGAAGGATCACCTGTAATTGCCAAGCTAGAGTCCATGATTTTGGAAAACCCAATACAATTATATGTACAAGAGTCATGATACAGCCTTTGCACATATCAAAATGCAAAGACCAGCCTGTCATAGATAATCCTATTAAAATTAATTGGTCAACTCAAATACATTAGGCCAGAAGGAAAAGCTCAAGTTATGTATAAAATGTTTTCAGATGTTCATACCACACAGCATTTTGCATTGTTTTACATAATTCATAAGTATTTTTCCTGGTTTTGGCCAGGATGGAGCTAATTTTCTTTCCAGTAGCTACTGTCTTTTGGATTCAGTATGGGGTTTGGTATCTGAAAAATGTTGATAATGCACTGATGTTATTTGTTGCTGCTAAGAGATCAAGCACATTTTCCAGCTTCCTGGGTTTTGTGCAAAAACATGGGAGTGGGATAGAAACATAGAACCATAGAATGTCCTGATTTGGAAGGGACCCACAAGGATCATCGAGTCCAACTCCTGTCCCTGCACAGGACAACGCCAAGATTCACACCATGTGTCTGAGGGCGTTGTCCAAATGCTTCTTGAATATCATCAGGCTCGGCGCCGTGACTGCTTCCCCAGGGAGCCTGTTCCAGTGCTCCACCACCCTCTGGGTGAAGAACCTCTCCCTCATATCCAACCTAAACCTCCCCTGGCACATCTTCCTGCCATTCCCCCTGGTCCTATCATCGGTTGCCAGAGAGAAGAGATCAGCACCTGCTCCTCCTCCTCCCCTTGTGAGGAAGCTGTAGATGGCCGTGAGGTCTCCCCTCAGTCTCCTCTTCTCCAGACTGAACAGACCGAGTGACTTTAGCTGCTCCTCATACAGCTTCCCCTCTAAATCCTTCCCCAGCTTTGTGGCCCTCCTCTGGACACTCTCCAGTAGCTTTATATCCTTTTTATACTGCAGCACCCAAACTTGCACACAGCACTCAAGGTGGGGCCGCACCAGTGCGGAGTAGAGGGGGACAATCACTTCCCTCGGCCATGTCCCAGGTGCAAAACCTGGCAGGTGCCTTTGTTAAACTTCATGCCGTTGCTGATTGCCCAGCTCTCTAATTTGTCTACGTCCCTCTGCAGGGCCTCTCTGCCCTCAAGAGTGTCAACTGCTCCCCTGAACTTTATGTTGTCTACAGATTTAATTAATAAACCTTCAAGTCCTGCATCCAGGTCATTTATGAAGACATTAGAGAGTACTGGCCCTAAGATGGATCCCTGTGGAACCCCGCTAGTGACTGGTTTCCAGACCGATGTAACCCCATTTACTGTGACCCTTTGAGCCCAACCTGTCAGATAATTGCTCATCCATTGAATTATGTGTTTGTCCAGGTGTATGCTGGACATTTTGTTCAGGAGGACACTCTAAGAGATAGTATCGAAGTCTTTACTGAAATCCAGAAATATTACATCAACTAGAGCCAGTATAGTTGACCCAAACTGGCCAAAGAGAGTATTCCATGCCATAAACACCATGCCCAGTGTAAATGGGGGTTGGCCAGTGGACCAGGCCCCTTTTTTGTTCAT
>KL283924.1:0-25203 GCA_000699545.1 Podiceps cristatus
AGACCTTTCTATGATTCTATGATTCTACTGTTCTAATACAGGCCTTCAGCTCATTTATATTGTTAATTGAGCAATTAGTATTGCTGAATTGTAAACCCACAGGGGACAGAATAGTGGAGAACATGTTCCTGTCACACTGCATTACTCTGATCGCACCAAGTAACTGGGACCACAGGAGACCCAGTTGCTCTCCAGAGTCTTTCAAAAGCACAGGTGGATTTCAATCACTAGGCAGGGAAACGTAAGTGCTGTTTGCATTTTGGTGAGACTGCTCATGGTGTTCTTCTCCAGCAGTCTCCCAACCCACAAAGCCTGATAGACAGGCAAAGAGAGGAAGGAAAGATGGAATGGTCAAGAGGAGTAATGCACCACATCCAGACCAGGCAGGCATCAAAGCCATCCTTATCCATGCCTCCTCTTCAGCTGGCAGAAAGTAACAATGTCTCTGGGGCTACTCCGGTTGTTGTACATTGATATGTATGCCTATGACTATTTAGTGCACAGGTTTTAGGCAACAGTTGCTGAAATGCAAGACTTCTGAACTTGCCCATTACTACAGAAAGAAAAGAATAAAAATGCATAAAGAAGGAGCAGATTTAGAACAGCAGCTGACTGACGGCACACAAGAGGGACTCTGCAGGGGAGAAGTTTCGACTGGGTTTCTATCGATAGCCTAGAATAATGCATGGGCTGGATTGGGTTGAAGAGATTCATCTATAAATAGGACTAGCCTTTCTTCTCCATTGATCAGAAGACATAGGCATAGCCAAGGCATTTAAGGTGGATGATGCATCTGGCAACAACAGAAAGAGAATATGTTTCGTCTAAAATAATATTGCTCATGAACAAGTAACTCAGGAAAAAGTGTTATTGCTGAAATGTTGCTAACATCAGTACCTGCATGGGCTTTTTAATCTGTCACTCGCAGTTAATGTTGGCCGCATACATTAAAGTCATCCAGGAACTAATTGAACTAGCTTTCAGGTTCTTTTGAAAATTATCTGAGGTTTCCACTCCATTCTTGCTGTTATGCACTGAGAATGCAAATACAACAACAACAACAACAACAACAACAACTAAAAAAAATTATGTTCTGTCAGTAAAACATTACCACAGTGATGGAGAACCATGAATGGAGATGCGTTTCCTACACAATGTGAAGGCAAAGAACGAGAAGGAAGAGGAATGCAGTTTCTCTTATTTTGTGGCATAGACCTCAGGACTAGCTGTTAGCTGAGGATGCTTCAGGACCTTTAGTGACTTGGTAAAGCCACCACTGATAATCTCCATCTGAACCAAAAACTGAGTCAAGGGGACAGGGTCTGGTAACTTTACACAAGTCTGCAACCCCTGTTTCATCGCACAACTGCATCCATGCTGAGAAAAAAATGTTGCTTGAGCATCGTTTTCCTAAGAAGCACAATAATATTTTATTTTCCGTGCTGTATATCTCTTATGCTATACAGGAACAACATTATCCATTACTGTGATGAAAGATGTCAGCTGCCTAACAGAAGACAGCTACTGATAAGGTCAGGAAATGAAAATTATACTGGGTCAAATTTCATCTACATTACACCTATGAAAAAACACAATAGTTGTTCTGGATTTAGACAAATTTAAACAAGAGAGTCTTCAAAGCCACTGCATGTGAAGGTGCAAAAGGAACTGTAAATAAGTGGAACACAATTATCCATGATATGAATTGTTCTGTCTGCCTCTTCCTTACAGCACTGATAATGCTAGCATATATCTGTTTCTGGGAGACCTTGCATCAAACTTCTCAACTACCTTACACAGGTAACTGAAGGCTAACTGAGACTTGCACAGAAACAATTGCTATGGTGTAACATAAAAAATACTGAATGATTTCTCAGTGGAAAGGTCTGTGAAGTCCAGAGTTGCTAACCATTTGGCACACTATTATTTAATTCAGGGAAGCAAACCACAAACAGTATATGAACAGCACTATTTAACCATGGAAAATACATGTCGTTGTCACGGGATATTGTGCATTCTAAAAAGTGCATATGATTTCAAAAAAGCACTTAGAGAAATTTATGGAATGAAAATCCAACAAGTGCTATTCAATACAGAAAGAAATACAAGAATGTCTGGCCTAGAGAGAACTGATGACTTGGAGTATATACCAGGGAGGTACTATGACATGTTTGTCCCAGTCTATCACTTTTCCCTAGGTATCCAGTTATCACTGCCAGTGACAGGATCCTGGGCTGGACTGCGCTTTGGTCTGAATCATACAGCTATTCTTCTGTTCTTCGAGGAGAATTCTGCATTTACTGTTATTAGACATTGCACATTTACTGCGTACAAGTGACATAAGATATGCAAAATCATGTAAAACTAGGCACCATTACTGAAAATACCCCCATCACTACATCAATATTCACTTCTACAGTAGTTAAATTTGCCACTGTATTTTAAGGAAAAGAATTTTGCAAGTCTAGTGCAGCAAGTGTTGATTACTGTAGTTTTAATGATGCACACCACATTACTACAGTTATTACTACTTTGCTGCAGCCTAACTGAAACCATGCTTTAGAAAAACTTCCAAGTATTTATTTCATTTCCTCTCTCCTCTTGTATATTGAAAAACTCTAAATGGTAAATATTAAAACCATTGCCTTAACACAGACAAAGATAGAGATGTTCCATATTGCACTGAAGCTTTAGACTTTTTCCCTCCCAGCCTCTGACAATAAGGGGTCCAAAGCAATCACAGTTTGCCTTCATGGCCATCTTTACTGTCAGTAAACACTGAAAACTGTAACTACATGTCATCTATGAAATGGTTTTTATTTTCAATACATCATACAAAGATTCATTGAATATGAATGCCTACGTAGATTTTTTTTTTTACCTTACTGACCATTACTCTTGCATCTAGCTAGCATACTGAACAACTTACAGACACAATAGACAGCTGAGAAGTTCCATGATTCTCCTGTGGAAGAAGACTTAAACCCTGATCTTACAGTTAAGCAAGCACACATGGCTTTACTCACGCACACAGCTGTGATGCATTTGTGAAAATTATCTGCATTATTGTTAGTCAATCTGTATTTAACTGTTTAGATGATCAGTGCCTAAATCCATAATTACACAAAGTTAGCATCCAGTATGTTACATTTCCCATTCAGAGTAAATACTATTTAAAAAAAAAATAAAATTACATGCACTATAAAGTTAAAGAATTCTTGGAACACAGAAGAAAACTTACTCAAAATAAAACAGTCTTTTAGCTAGTCCTTTAAACAAAAAAATCAATCTTTATGATTTCTGAAAATTGATACATATTAGTTATGAGTCTTCTGTGGTTTCTACAATTGCTCTCTGTAAAATTTGCCAAGTTTGTTTTTTTTTTTTTCTTCTTTTTAAAACTGAAGCTGTGTATTTTAAGTTAAAATTAGAAACTCTTCCTTTGTGGCCTTTTCAACTTAATTATACCTTACAATTGTTCCTGATTTTAGAGCTATCGCAGATTTAACCTCAAGTCTCTCTTTATTACTAGCTAACACTTTATTGTCTAGCATAATAATGAAAATTCTAGACAAAGAAACAGCAGAGGCAACTCCAAAATTTCCAGCTCAAAAGTATTAAAGTAGCTCTTTTCGTAAAATACCTTGCAAAATCTAGCAGTGTGCATAGATTTTGTTTGAAGATTAGGATTTCAGCATTCCAACCCCTTTTGAGTAAGAGTCAGACATGTACTTATGTAGACAACCTTAGTTAGAATCATAGAATCCTAGAATCATTTAGGTTGGAAGAGACCTTTAAGATCATTAAGTCCAACCATTAACCTGTCACTGTCAAGACCACCAGTAAACCATGTCCCTAAGCACCCCATCTACCCGTCTTTTAAATACCTCCAGGGATGGTGACTCCACCACTTCCCTGGGCAGCCTGTTCCAGTGCCTGACAACCCTGTCAGTGAAGAAATGTTTCCTAATATTCAATCTAACCCTTCCCTAGTGCAATTTGAGGCCATTTCCTCTTGTCCTATTGCCCATCACCGGGGAGAAAAGCCCCACACCCACCTCACTACAACCTCTTTTCAGGGAGTTGTAAAGAGCCATAAGGTCTTCCCTCAGCCTCCTTCTCTCCAGACTGAACAACCCCAGCTCCCTCAGCTGCTCCTCATAGGACTTGCTCTCCAGACCCTTCACCAGCTTCATCACCTTCTTTGGACCCTTCTCCAGCATCTCAATGACTTTCCTATACTGTGGTGCCCAAAACTGAACCCAGCACTCAAGGTGCAGCCTCACCAGTGCTGAGTACAGTGGGACAATCACTTTCCTACTCCTGCTGGCCACACTATTCCTGATACAAGCCAGGATGCTGTTGGCCTTCTTGGCCATCTGGGCACACTGCCAGCTCACATTTAGCCGGCTGTTGACCAACACCCCCAGGCCCTTTTCTGCCTGGCAGCTTTCCAGCCACTCCTCTCCAAGCCTGTAGCGTTGCCTGGGGTTGCTGTGACCCAAGTACAGGACCTGGCACTTGCCCTTGGTGAACCTCGTACAGTTGGCCTCAGCCCATTGACCCAGCCTGTCCAGATCCCTCTGTGAAGCCTTCCCACCCTCAAGCAGATCAACACTCCCTCCCAACTTGGTGCATTCTGCAAACTTATTGAAGGTGCATCTAATCCTGGTATTAACTCCATGTATGTAAAGCTGGAATAAGTCCAGTAAAGTGGTTATATAGAATAGAGCCAGAGTAAGATAGGAACGGTTCCTTCTTGGCTCTCCTCATCTGTGCTATACTTTCAAAGATTGATTTTATCCTTTCCCCACTGCATAGCAGTCCACCATGAAATTAACAACTGTGGTGGTACTTCTTGCTGGTGTTTACATTATACATCTCTACCATAAGGAACACGGCTACTTCTGAGAGTCAAACATTAAATTAAAGGAAGAGAGTGAGGGGGTGTGGCACCTGAGGTCTAAATTTCAATAATGTAAATGAGTGGCAGGTGGGAAGTTTACCAGACATTGTATACAGTCCAGCTGCACCCATCCTACCTGCCAGAGAAACAATCCCATTGACAGAACTTTCCCTCAAGTGACTGCAGCTGCTGAAGAGACACTGGGAGTGAAGGTGTCAGCGTGATCCTTCATTTTGGATGACAAAGGAAAAGCGGTATGTCACTGGAAAGTGTTGAGAATGGCTACATAAAACGATCGTCTTCCATGGGGCCAGAAATGCCCTTTGTCATGTTGCAAGCCCTCCCCTTCTGTCTGTTGTGTTTACCACCTAGTATTAGGGTTGTCTCCTGGCAAGCAGAAGACAAGAATTCGAACCATTGCAGCCTGGTAGACCTGGTAAGTTTTCTGCCTACTACTTAGTTACACAAAAGGTAGGCATCAAGAAGAGACGCAATGTTTTGCTTTTATGTGTTTGATGCTTTTGGTCTTATTTGTTGTTGGAAGGGGCGCGTTTCCGGCACTTTCCTTTCCATGAGTAATTGCGTTGCATGTCTCTGAAGAAAACAGGTTCCACCAGGCCTCCCTGCCTTCCTTCTCACCAGAAGGGACTGCCACCTTTCTGCTGAGTCTTTCCCACTATCCCAAGGCAGCTGCTAATCAGGACCTGCAGATCATTCGTCCGACACACCTAGCTGCAATGGACAGGGAGCCAAGGCACTAGACTTTAACCTTCTGATCTACTTAGCTTAAGCACCTAAGCCAGATAGATCTGCTTCAGTTCTATTGTGCCTTGAACACTGGAGACCACAATTTTGCCTGGGGCTGCAGGAGCTGATATCATACAAATATTAAAGCTCTTCTGTTACCTGGTAGCAATATCTGTGGCATTGCCTTGTCCCTTCTCAACCAGCAATCACTGCAGTTTTGTATTGTAAAATTGCAACAGTATTATAACTCTCACAGAAATACTTTGCTCCAGCAAGCCCATCAGGGACAATAGACCTGAAGTCTCCTTCCTTTTTCCAAGTAAGAAGGGATGGCTGACAGGAAGTTCCTTACAAAAAACTTCTCTGAGATGCTCTTCAAAATAGCCTGGATTTGATAACTTTATGAATGTGATCCAAATAGCTGATAGAATTAGCAAAACCAAATAAGTTTCCAGGTACTCAAGCCCTTCTTCAGGTCTGAAACAGAAATGATAGGAGATAATGAAATTTGCTTTCCTTCTGTGTCAGCCAGGTTTTTGTTTGCTTTTTTTTTTATTTTTTTCTTTTTTTCTTCTCCTAATAGTACTTGTTGGTGCACTAAAAGCTAATATTTCTTCCTCCACATTTTGTCTCAGAACCAAAACCTGTCTCTACTGAAGACAGAGTGTGTGCACCTTAGATAATGAAGGGACGAAGTGACCAGCTGGACAGCTGGAATGGATCTTAATACTACTGACACAAAATTTCATTTTTTTTATTGCATGATTAATGATATTGGGATGCCTAAAACAATGAAAAAGCATCTTTATTGTTCTAATAAATAAATAAATCACATTATTAAGTGCCAAGTGAGGTTTAAAATCAGGTCATCAAAGGTGATGCAACAAGAATCTCCTTTCCAAGGTATCCACCTCTTTTGCA
Organism: Podiceps cristatus; assembly: GCA_000699545.1. Classification (NCBI taxonomy): domain Eukaryota; kingdom Metazoa; phylum Chordata; class Aves; order Podicipediformes; family Podicipedidae; genus Podiceps; species Podiceps cristatus. The sequence goes on from KL283924.1 coordinate 6,575, forward strand.
AATGCTTATAGTGAGGGAACCATCAGTGACTGATGAACATTCTCTACAAAGCCATTCTTTCTAGCAGGGTTATTCATCCTTTTTTTTTCAGATGGCACTAACAACGTTGTGGAAAATGTGTTGGCTTAACATTTTCTAGCCTTTGGAGGGGATTTACCTGTGATTCATTCAGTTCAGGAAGTCAAGGGATGGACGTCCTATTTTGAGAGTATCTTCTTGCTACTCCGTTTTTCTAACATGCACCTAGGTACCCTTCATGAAAATCAGAGAAAGAAATATTTTTCTTTCTGACATATACTTCTGTGAACAATCAACAAGCCTTTTGTTCTGAGCCTTGGTGATGAATGGTCCCAAGGCACTCTTCATAACATCGGGGTTTCCTCTAAATGTCCTTGGGCAAATGGTAGATCAAATGTCTTTTCACTAAGAGTGGTGACATTTGGAGTTGTTTGGTTACTAACTGCTGCCTGAAAACTTGCTGCTTTTCACTTGGGGTGGGCATAGAGAGATTCTGAGAAACATTGTCCTTTGGGATAGGAAAGCACTGTAGAAACATCGGATCAACTTTTTACAGAAAACCAGCTGAAGGAACCTTGGATCACACTTGTATTGTAGAGAGAGAAATATGTATCAGCTTCATATTCTCCTGCTAGCCCAATGTAAAACAAGCCATGTCTGGCTTGAAACAAACAGAGCATCTGCTGAGATGCTCTGAAGAACTGCTCAGCAATAGGGATGTCTATCAGGGAGCTCACACAAATGAGCTCTCCCTCCCCTAGCAACTTGCCATTAATCCTCCTTCTTTGCTGTCACGGCAGGAGTTACTGCAGCAAAGCTACACTCTGTTGGGAGCATGTATAAGGCAGAGAGAAGACAAAACAAAACAAAACAAAAACCGAAAACAAAACCCAGGAATATTCCGGGCTACCAGCACCAGGTAACTGAAATTCAAGGGCAGCTCTTCTAAGGACTTCCACAATTACATTTCAGTTCTCTCCCTAACTCTCTGGTTTCTAAAACAACCTACGTCTCATAAACTCACACAATTTTCTTTCCAGGGAAGCAGGAATCTACTGTTACCTGCCTTGAACAAATGGGAATTGAGGAAATAAGCAATGTGCTCAAAATCAAGCATCAGCCTTGAGACAGAGGAAGGAATTGAACTCATACCTCCAGGATCACAAATTCTCATCCCAACCCCTAGACCATCATTCCTTTACGTGACACTAGGGATTCAGTTTAGGTGTTATGGGCACTTCTTGAATAGAGTGGAGCCATGTAGCAGCATACCCTCCTCTCCTCCTGAAGTCTCCCACAAGCTTATCAGTAGCAGCAGGGTTCAATATCAAGCCAGAAAGTTTTGAAAATAGGAGCCCCTGTCTGGATTTTGTGTCCTTCTCAGCATAACTTCATATATCCCAGCTACAGTGACATACAGAGCACAATACATCGCACCTCCAGCCAGCAGTGTTTTATTTTCCTGGCTTCACTGCTCAGGGGGAGTGCATGACAAGAAAATCAGTTTGGCCCCAAGGACCTAGTTAATTCTAACTTTCTGAAAACTCCTTATTTTATTTCTATGCTTATTTAAGTAATCACACTTCACTCTAGGGCATAGATTTGGAGTGTGCAGTTCAAGCTGGTTTATGTTGTATTATGATGCAATATAAGACAGGGTAAGTGCTCACTTCCTCCGGTATGCTGCATTTTGAGGCACACTCCTGCCAAAATGTAAGTTTCTGAAACACGACTAACAACAAAATTGTAAAATGAGGAAGTAGTGATTCTAACTTAACTTTGAAAAGGTTAAGAAAAAAAAAAAAAACAAAACAACAAAAAAACACGAAAGCAGAGTGAAGTCCAGGGCAGAAGTTACAAAGACTGTTGACAGTTTTAAATACAAAGCTTTTTGACAGGCATTTCTTGAACTTCCTTTAAATTTTTATACTGTCGATTCTAAAGAGAAAATACAGTCACTTTTCACTGCCTAGCCTGCTGTTTCTGCATAGTATCCAATTTCAGCATCTCTAACAAAGGCCTAATCAGACTCATGATTACAGATGTGGGACATATACTCCCACCACATTTCAAGCTGAAGACCCACTTTTCACAGACTATGTCAACTACTTTTATTCTGTATATAGTTTTTTCCTTTGTTCATAATCTCCAATTGTTTATAAATGTTTAACTATAAGGTGATACAAAAAACCTGGATATTAAACTATATAAAAATGAAAGTCACAGATAAAGGAGCTGAAAAAATTCTAAGATAATAACAATAATAATTAAAAAAAACCAAACCCTGCACTCCCAGTTGGCTATTGGCAATTAAGACATTTCAAAATAGGTCTCACTACACAGAGATTCCTGTTGAGCCTTTTATAACCTTCCTCCCTAGGGCTAAATCAGTGGGACAGATTCACTGCTGAGAAGGGTGGCATGTGTTCCCCAATATCCATATAGCCAAACCTGCAGTGGGTAATTGGCTTATGTCACATTGCTACATTTTAGCTCCAAAAGCCCATGTTGTCTTAATGGGAATAAATGAATGGCTGCTACTGAGAATAAACACTGCTGCTTGCTAAGAAAATTGCTCAAAATTGGACTAGCTTGAACCAAAAAATTTGGGGAGACACCAAGCCTTAGTTTCACTAATTTTTTTGGATGGTTTAATATAAGGCTGTCACCTACAGTACATTGAAAACATGGTACCTGCAGTTCTCACACAGGAAATTCTGGAATGGGTTGTATCTCAGCCAGAGACCTGTCAGTCTCCTGGCTTCTCACTGAGGACCTGAGGGACTGTAAATACAGAGGGAAGGGTAGGCATTTAGTAGCAAAGGCAGGCAGCTCTAAGAACAGCCCCAGTATGCTCACCAAGCCCTCTCCTCTTAGCCTTGCCGAATGACACGGGTATAATACCTGCTGATGTGCTGCTTTGCTGATACTGCATTGATACATCACTTTGTGGAAATGAGCTCATTTCTTAACCCACCACAGATCATATATTTGATAAAATAAAATGTAACAGAATAGTCAAAAGTAGTTTTGGACCAGTCTGGTTCCTACTGTGTGCAATTCTGAAGGAGTGATTTTCAGATTATTATTGTTGCAAGCCTTAGGTATATTGTCTGGATCATCTAGTTGACATTACATGGTGCAGAGAAATGATATATCCAGATACCGATCGAAGGTTGAGGGCACATAAATTTGTCTTCCACGTTACTCTCCTGCTGTTGCTCAGGGACAGAGTGAAGGGATGTGTCTTGTTTCTGTTTATGGTAACCGGCTTGCTTGGCGATCTGACTCAAATACCAATGGTCTGCCTTGAGTTCGTGAATCTTCAACTCTTAGAACAAGTAAACAGTGGATTTTAATGAGACTGAAATACAAAGAATGAGGAAGTGCTAAGCTGTACTCTTGTGCCTTGGAGGAGCCCAGGGGAGTAGCAACAGGAGCATGTGGGTGAGGTAAAAAATTACAGCAACTTTGCATCAAGTAATCCAACACAAAATAAATGGATTCCTATCAAACAAAACCTGTACAAGGTGCATCTCTCTCCTGGATGCAGTGTCGAAATGGCTGCCTTTTCCATTCAAAGACTGACTGACATGAGAAGGCAAATCCTGTGTTTTGCCAAATGTCTCGGCTACTGAGAAATAGCGGCTGTACATACTTGACCAAAGGATTACTTTTATGATATACAAATTTCTAAACTTCATAATATCTATTACAAATCCAACTGTACCAGAACTGGTAAAAAATCTCCTCATAACTACGTGAATGTAACTTATGTTATAAAACACTTACCACCCAACAGTAGAGTACAGCCTCTTTGTGTAAAATGGATAGATATGAAAATATCTATATTCATATGAAATGAATAGATATATGACTTGATTAGTTTCTTTTCTCTTCCCATGTCGACAGCCAGAACTAGCCGTTTAAGAAAGATCAAATATTATGATCTTTTTCTGGCAAATGACTCAGTTTCTCCAAAACACTCCAAGGTTTTGACTGATTCGCTTAATTGCTTTGCCTTACTTTTTCCATCTGTTGAATGGGAATAGTGAAATACTTATGTGTTTCATAAAAGTATTTTAAAAATTCAGCATAATATTCAATTCCTGGCATACCTACGCAACCTCCTTGAAATCGAAGTCTAGTTTCTACTGTTTTTTCCATAACTTTTTCTCTTATACATCATAATTTTAGATAAGGATGCCCTTTTAAATTTGCTGGTTGTTTACCTTTCACATAGATGTGTTATCCCTGCATTTTGATCACCAATGATTCGTTACCTCAGAAATTCAAAAGTGATCATAAACCTAAGATAGAGAAGGCTACTGATTCTAGTGAAGTATTCCAAAGTCTTGTAGGTGTCTTGCGTTACTCACGTTTTATATATGTAGTCCTTTTGGGGAAGTTACAGAACTAAATGTGGTAGGTAACAAGTCAGACAAAACCATCAGTCACTGCCAATCCTGAAGATACCAGACTGAACTGAAGCAACTTACTATCCAAATGACCAGAATTTGGTTTAGTATTTCTAGAGGATTTGGAAACTGAAGGATGCTACGTGAGCACTTGATGTTACTCATGGTAATAAGACAGCTTGACAGCTCCAGTTCAGCATATCACTTGGGCATGTGCTTAAAGCTAGGCATGTTCTTTGGGTGTATTGGTGATTATGGGTCCCAATCAGTTGCGCAGTGCTGTATATGCATGGAGGGAAAATATCCTTCCTGACCCCCTGTGGGCAATCATCTCAGCTCCTGAAGCATGAAATTAGAGTGGCCTTATCTTTGCTTGCATACTGTAACTACAAATGTTATTAGCGATCATAAATTTAACAAGCCCCGTTTGAAAATCCATCCACAGCATTATTGCATTTCTTTTGAAGACAGTCCTTTTTGAGAACTTACAACTTTTTTCCTTCCATCTTTTAATTTCATTTGGGTGAACTGGGGGAGGAAGGTCACCGTCAAACCTGCTGAAAGGCAAATATTAACAGTAGCGCTTAGCTCCATTTCAACTACCTTAGAACAAACAGCCACTTCCTGATGTGTAGAAATAATAACATTAAAATAAATACCACTCTGTCCTTCCCTGGAGTCTATGCAAAGACTGAGAACCTTTACACCCTGGGCAAAGGGAACCTCAGCCCCCGAATTACGAAATGTTCTCTTCTAATTGATGTTGCCACCTAGCCAACTTTATATCACTTGAACCCATAACCGTGGCTTGCTTGTCTATTTGTTTCTTCTTTTAACAGGAAAGCCCACAGCAGCTCAGCAGAAATGATTAATCGCCAGTCCAGAGAAATCACCAATACAGGCAAAGATAATTGGCTGTATTTGGAAGACAGCAGGAAGAACAAAAGACCTATCAATGTCCAATATATATCAGCATAACCTTTCTGTTCAGACGGGGATTCGCTGCAGGTATTACTACTATCTGGAAGGAGAGAAAAGAGGTGAATGGCAGTGCTGCCTCCACACATGGAACACTCATCTCTCATGCAGGATGAACAACATGTGTTTTTCAGTTCAGATGACTTTGTACTTTAGCTTGAGGAAAAACAACAAAGACACAGTGAAAATAAACCCTGCATGACCTGGGGTGGGGCAGAGTATATTTCTCACTTGACCTTACTTGAAACCCTTCCCCCTGGCAGATGAATTCCCACTGAGACTTAAACCATGAACAGGAGATAAACAGATGTTAATAGCGTCTTTGCTGAAACACTGTGCTAGTCCAGAACTCCTGCTGAATCCTCCCTCCTGTAGGCTGAAGGAGGCATTCTGAAAGGATTACAATTTTGCTGCAGGCTCTTGAAATAGAAAAAGCAGAGTTATGAGGGAGGAAGCCCTTTACTGAACATGTCTTCAAATAAGTTTGCGTAACAGTCAGATGGGAAAAGACTGGTCTCTCTTTTCCTTCTTGCTTCCAAGCTTTTTCCAGGGTGAATACCCCGAGATTTACACTGCATTCAAACTTTCCTCATGGAGTCCACTGTTCACTTTTCTGGCAAGCCCTTCCTTCCATTCTATTCCTGATCTCCATGTCTTTGATAACACTGATTTAAGTAAAACCATTATATAAGAAACCTATCGAAGCAGCTGATAGAGACCATATCATGCTTCACTCTGAGTATTTGTAACAGAAAAAATAAAGCTTGGTGAAAAGTACCTGCAATGAACAGAAATAAAACTAAAAAAAGAAGAAATGGAGAAGTTCCTCACATGATATCCTCCCAGAAACCTCTTGGAGTAGCTGCAACCTTGACTAAGGAATGAAGTGGGGACTTACTGACCCAAACACAGGATACTTTTTTTTTTTTTAAAAAAAAAAAGTAGTAGTGGCAGAAGAAAGCATCAATGAAAATGAAGAAAAAAGGTCAACGTGAGGACTTTTCTAATTTTTGACAGGGTTTCTAAATCCTGTGGATTGGAGAAGGTTAAGAGAGTTGAAGAAAATGAGGACATGCACAAAAATTAAATCAAAATTAATTGTTATAACAGAGAAAGCAGATGAAGTAGAAAAGCAGATACTCAACCTCACCGCAGTACTACTGGATCAACTTCCAAGTCAAGCAACATGGAGCAGCCATGAATACATCTAGATTTTCTATACCTTGGACTAGGAGTAGAATATGTTCTCCTTTTCAAAAAATAATACATACAGATTTTTTCCCCTTTGAGAGAGAATGACTTTCTAATGTGGAGGAAATGCAGGTGCAACAATGGTTCCTAAATGTGCTAAAATGAGGTCTCCAGTTGGTAAATGGGTAACAGCTTCTCTTCTCTTATTTTTTCCCCTTTGCTGGAGCTTCTGAACATTATTCAAAAATAAATGCATTTCAAGTGTATGGATGCACTTATGTGCAAAGTGCTATTGCATCTCCATTTTTTTTCTTTTGCCCTTCTTTGCTCCTAATATTACCAAATGATTTCGAGCTGCAAAGCTTTTACATTAATGGAAGCTCCCATTCAGCTGCATTCAAAATCCTCTTTACAATGAATACTGAGGGACAACACAAGCAACATTAAAACTACCTGGATGGTTTATTTTATTCAGGCATCAGTTACATTAATATGTGTTAAGAAATTACTTCACGTGTTTAAACACTTAAGACAAGAAAGAGGGCTGGGGTCAAGAAAGAAGAGAGATCTGCCAATTGAAAAGAAAAAAAAGGGAAGATGCTCCCTGCTTTGTGAGAAGCATGTCAAGAGAACAGACAACAAGTTGGTGAATCTAAAAACTATACACCCTTTGCAGTGGTTTCTAAGCTTTGCAAAACACCTCTCTGCAGGCTTTCACTCCACATTAAGAGCTTTCTTTATGCTATAGTCGGTTGGCATCACACTCTGAGATGACCTGTATTGTTATAATATTATTATCATTACTATTTTAATACTAATAAAGCAATTTATCATCCCAATTGAGAGGCCTCAGGAGAAGTCCCCTCCTCAAAGCCAAACAACTGCACCTAGAGATGTGGAGAAAGTATCAAATGCATGCTGTACCCCGTGCTGTTTTGTTCCACCAGAGTCCATTTAATTGGATATTGGGACTGACAACTGACAACATCAACACGCAGCCTGACAGATGATGATAGGGGCCCATCTGTGGCTGGCAAACTGGACTGATCAAATCAGGAAGGCTGCTGGCCTGATCTCTGGCAGAAGTTCAAAAACTGAATTAGATCTTGAGGCAACACTTCCATCCTTGTACGATAAAGTGGGGAAGTGAATATGCCTTTAATTTGGAGATGAGGTATCCAGGCTATGAAGCTGAAATATGGGTTTTGGTCAAGTATTTATACCCTGGTTTACCCATGAATGGACAGAAAATCACCTTCAAAAACTGAACAACATGAGAAGAGCTTTTTTTTCCTTTTAAAGTTTAAGTCAACTGTATATCACTCAACAGTACAAAAATAAAACTCCAACAAAACAAAAACAGAAAAAAAAGAGCAGAGCAGAGAATTGCACCCAAAGTATGCTCAATTCCAACTCAACAGAAATACCGTCTTGTGAGCAAGCACTTCCAAGTAAAATATGAAAGAGATGACTTGAAGCTTATGATACAATTAATCCTAATGCTACATCTACATGCAGGGAAAATAGAGAGATGTTTAGGTAAATTTCAAACCAAACCAAAAACAGAGGAACAAATCACATCCCTGTAACCTCACAAAAAACCCCAAACCGAAACAAAACAAAAAACCCCCACCCCACATTTATCTTAGGCTCAGCTGTATGAGATCAGAAGAGGATGTGGCACTGGGCTAGATTATAATTAACATTCACACACCAGCACATTTCGGTGCTGCCACCGCCTCACAGGAGACCCAAAAGAGGATGATGCAACTGCCAAGGGGTGAGGAACAGGACTGTTCCCTCTTTTTTCTCCCATGGCTACAGAAAGGCCTATGCAGGACAGGACTGCACTGGACGTAGCTTGTGCCCTGACCCCTGAATATCCAACAAAGAGGAGCTTCAATGAGAGGACTTATCACTCCATGAAGGAAAGGCAAAGCGAGCTTTCTCTCCCTTTGTCCTTTGAAATTTGCAGAAGACATGATTCCCCGAGGAAGACTGTCTACCTGACCCTAGTGCTCCCACCAGTGACAAACTGGTCCGTTGCTGTTGCATAGGGCTCTTCTGAGGCTGCCTTGACCAGTCTTCAAGCCTACTTTCACAAAGGAGCTGCACCATTTGGCTTTCCAGGTGCTTGTCCTCCTCCCTCCTACTGCAGACTAGCTGACTGCCTTCCAAAGGTGGGCCTAGGAAGACACAGCATATGGGAGGGAAAGAGAGCATTCCCGTGGCTACGCCTCCAGTTGCTTCTTTTCAAAGGTTTTTTTGTGTAGCAAGGAACGCAACAAATTCCCCCCGGGTATGTTTGTAGGACCAACTTGTTTGAGCTTTTATTTCATCTGTTTGTTTCTTCAAAAGGATCAACAATTTTATGGGAATGAACATCGAGAGAAGAGGGGAAAGTTAAACAGCATACTGCTCTGAAAAATCTGGTTAAGGCAGAGAGCAGCTATGCCACTGTATTTTAAATAGGCATTTGGAAGAGAAGTAACTTTGACAAGATGATAATTTAGTCCTTTTGACTCCATCACATCAAAGCAAATCTATCTGGAAATTCTCAGAGGAAACAAAGTTTTGCTGAAAAATGCCAAATTCTTGAACCTGACCTGTTTTGTTTGCAATGACAGGGGTGATACAAACTTCTGCCAGAGTAAAGCAGTGTTTCTAGGATCTCAGATGGATTTGTCCCTGCTTCTGAGTCACTGGGAACCCTGCCTAGCGATTTCTGTCATCAGCTACAGAATAAGGGCATTCTCAGTTTACCTTTTTTAATTCATCTTTGACTGGCAAGAACTGCCTGAAAAAAAGAATAAGAAGGAGAAAAAGCCCCTCACTCCCCAAAGCAACCAAACAAGCCCCTCAAATATATGGTGGAAGCAAAACTTTCTTTTGTGAGGCAACCTTGATTTCTTTCTCTCTCAGTAAAGAAAATATGCCTAGACTGTGACTACTGGGTGTTACTGATGTGAGACCACTTGGGTTCTATCTACACAGGGGATTTACACACATTATCCCACTGGACAGAGGTAACAATAGTGGTTGCAGTGAATAGGCTCTGGAGGCATTTGTCTTTTCAAATGACTTATCAGCTTTTTCAGCTGTTAGAATACTTTTCTCAGGAAAGGGAAGGGAGGACAAATCATTGATATTGCTACCTCCACTAAATCCAGGCCAATCTCTCACTTGGGATAAATTGGTGGAAACACACTGAAAGCAATGAATTAATGTTTATTCACAACCAACCTGAGGATCTGTATTTTCATACATGAATACAAACCCATAGAGAGAGTAGAACCAGGCAACAACTGACACTAGATTGATTTTCTCATTTTCTGAGTTTGGCAGTATGTTACACATTCCAGGAGCAGATTTGCCACTGGCCTAATACTTCCCTGCGTATATAATATTTCAGAGGATGCTGCTAAAGTCTTTGCCTTTACTAATTTAAATATTTGTCCATTTCACAAATCTCAGCTCAGTTTCTCCTGCTTCATTTCCTCGCCACTCAATGGCACACAGTGGCTTACTGCAAATGAAAAATACCAACCCTGCAAACTGGCAGATGCAGAAAAGAGCTATGTTAAATTATTTTTCTTAAAATTGAGTTAATCCACCACTCATGTTCATTGGCTCAAAGTTTTACAGCCCTTCCAATGGCATCTGTCCTCCTTGGAAACCAGTAGCTGCCACTGTTTATCTACAGAGTGCACCTACATGGTTGTGGGTGCATTTCTTCTCTGATAACACTTGCATTATTCTCAGCAGTCCTGGCTCCTGGATGTCACACTGCTGGAATACACTGAGAAAGTACCAGTGAAATTAGCAGACACTTCCTATGGCATCTGAAAGCTTCCTCGAGTGAGTTGCCCAAAGGAAAACCTTTTCTTTTCTACTTGCAAATGACATGAAAGAGAAAAGAAACAAAGTTGGCCATAGCTGCTTGGTGCCTGATTAACAAAGTACATGCTGCTCCAGCGTACCTGAATGATAATAATTCAATTTAAAGGTATACATTAGAAGCACATGTTACAGCTGATTCTGTGTACTTTTAATTGGCTTAACTACCAGGTTTACAGAGAGGAGGTGGAACTCTTGCTGAGATGTTCACTCAGTACAGAATGACACACCACCACAGATTGTCAGTTATCCAGAATAAATCAGAGCTGTGTAGTGCCCTTCTTGCTCAGTGTTGTTTTCTAATCCAAAACATTCCCCTTGCTCTCATATCCATCCCTCCAAGTACTAACAGAACGAAACTTATGCTGGGGGATTTCACAATGTGTCACAAAAGCTTAAAAACAAATTTAAAAAACATAAAACTTCCCTCATTTCTGACATTTACCAAAACTTCTGATCCAAAACTGCACTATTACTTCACTTTTAAGGAAAAATTTTATGAAGTTTTACATCTACCATAATTCTTCAGTCATCAATAACAATATCACAGTTTTGCTTGTTCTCTCTTTAATCTCGTGTTACTCACCCTCCTTCTCCTAAAGTGTGCAAGAGTGTTATTATAACCTTGCTGTTCTTTTAATTGCTGTTAAAAATCATGGTGATCAGAGCGCTCTCATCATTTTTGGCAGCAGTTTCCAAGCTTTCTAACAGACTGCTTTCCACCTGGTTTCACTTCAGGATTCATAATTTCCCTCTGGCTGGCAGCCCCCACTGTTGCAGCTGCATTTCTATCAGGGTCACACGCGCAGTTGGGATAGAGACATCTTACACGAGGAACTGCAGTGACTTGGACAGACCATTAAATCCTCCCTTTTCCACTCACATTTCTTGTCTATCCAGGAAATTCAAAATAGCAGAATATACATGACAGGAGTTCCACATTTTAAGCACTTTGTAAGATGCATTTATTTTTTTCTCACAGTGAGAGGCCTCCAGCTGTGGCATGCGATGGAAGTTCCACCAGATGAGATTTTCAGGATCAATCAGAAGCAAAAGTGGAAAAATGTAGCATCTTGCATTATCTCCTCAGGATTGCAGACTAGGTGATCTAAGAGGCCTTATTCACCTTCCTAAATCTGGCAACAGCAAGTAAATCTTGGTTTCAGGCTTTCTGTGCATCAAGCTCAATACACTTCACAGCTAAGAAAAAAAAAATAAACCCACACCCCAAAAGCCTCAACTCATTTCTACATCAAACTTAAACTAACAGCACAGCTCATTTAATCTTTAAATTATACACCTGGAAGCAACACATACGGAGCTTTATGGCTGAACAAAAGTTTCTTAAGTTCCACCATCCTGGACTCTGTGAAAGTCTGAATATTTCCTCTGAACTTACAGTGTGTCCTTATGGTGTGATCTCTAAACTCCATGGTGCGTAGAGAATCTGAATTTCAGTTAATGGCAATGTAAATTACTTTTAAATGTTCCAGAGGTTTTTGCAAAAGTAAATCAGAGTTTGTGTTTTTCTCTGAATATCTAGCTATAATGTTTTATATGAAAATATGTACCTGGCTTTGGATTATTAATCAAAAAATCCTGAAATTTACAATTATGCTCCTGCAAACAAGGCTTGCTGGTGGATGTAGCAAAGAGGTGCTGTCTCAGATATGGATGCAAGCCAGCTCCCCAGTCCTAAATACCAAAGGTTAAGGAACAAAGGAACTCTGTAACCTCAGTATAAATCCATATCTGAAAATATATAACAGACAGTACAGTGGAGTTCATCCAAATAACAGAATAAACACTCCTTTGAAACATAAGGAATCCAAAATCAAATCCAAACTTTCTAAGATGTCCTGTAAGTCTGCAATGATTTCAAAGGAAGTTGAAGGTATTCAATAGGTCTGAAAAATCACAGCCCAAATTGTACAGAACACATAGCAATATAGGCGCTGGTATCATTGCTCTCTGCACCAGGAGTTTTGAGAGAGACAATCCCCAGCGTAGACTGTTTCAGATTCCAGCCAGTATTTAAGGTTCCAGCCAGTACAATCACATTAGTTATGTAAGCCGCTCTCCCAAAACACAGTACCGGTTAGTAATTTTGTACTGAAAGACACACGACTTCTACTGTTTTAATGTGTTATTAGTGGAATTGAGGGGGCTTCAAGGAGGAAAAGTAGATCCCAGTATTTTACACGTCAAAAATATAAAATAAAATGGAGAAACATTAAAGTTTAATGCTGAACTTTCAACGTCGTATTTTTTTCACGATTTAACGCCAGCCTTGTCAATTCATTTGTTGCCAATGGTTGAAAACTGACCTGAACACTTCTTCCAAAGACTGTGCCTGCAGAGCTCTCTAATCTTCTGGCGATACCTGAAGGTTGCCAGCATTGTCATAACTTACATCATCTGAATGCCTACAATAATTTGTAATGCCATTTCCTTATTTAACAGTTCTCTGTGAGATGACAGTAACAATCCCTAAACCTTTACTGTCACTAAAAGGGGAGATTGTCAAAGACATAGAACTGTTCAAAGTTAGAAAAGGAAGGAAGCGGAGGGAATGGCCCCCACTGAGACGTTCCCCCAAAATGAACCTGAAAACAGAAATTTCAGGGTTCTGATTGGAATGATCCTTTAGCTTCTCTGAATCTTTGGACGAGCCAAGCTTTTACTAATGACCAAATGGAAAATAAGGGGATAGCAGCCTCATAACTCAGGTGTGCCAGCAAAGTGCCTGTGTTCAAGGAAAATAAGTACCCACCCACCCATTGACAAAAAGAGGTTTCAGAAGGTAACCAAGCCCAGGAGATATTTTCTTTTTTCCTTATCTTTTATACCAGTACATCTTTATAGTCTACCTGACTACCTGAATTTTAACTTTTTATGCCCAGGAACACCCTGTGAGGCTGTGTGTTATGAAGCAATACATGGGGTAGTAGATTTTACCCAAAGCATTATCTTTTACACATTATGTTGAGAGATCTATCTGTGATGACTGCACTCACAGATCCTAGATTGATTTCAGATATCTAGGCTTCCTACCCAAAGGTCTAATTATATTACCATTGTTGCTTCATCATATCCTTTCACCAGAGTCCCACATGTTAGCTCACTCTCCTCCCCATCACTCTGTCTGAAGTTAGCTAATTAAATGATTGTTTTTCATTCATTGTCACCTGCTATCCAGAGCGCATAGTCCCTATTGATCTCACTTCCTAAGTATCCTAGCCTGTGAGCACTTCAGCTACTGAGAAGGTCTCCTCACCTGCATGAAAATACTTTTAAAAAAAATTGCTATTTTCTCCTCAAACAGCTAGACACATATTTGCAATTCTTTGCATAAGTGGTCACGGGGAAAAAATGAAAGGATGACTGTCAAATTGTATTTACTTGAGAATCTGACAGTTGTCCATCTCTCCAGTGTTCTGCCTGTAGCTGTGCTTGCCACACTGTGTATTTAAATTAGCACGCTCTTCATTGCAGTTCTACTGGTTTAATCTGCATGTGGGTTCCCAGTCATGCCAATACTTTCCATGCATCGCCATTTAGTGACATGTTGAAATCAACTGAACTTTCCAGAAATACAGGAGCTGACCTGCCACATATGAACACAGGACTAGGGTTTAAATGGAAATCCTTTTGCAAACTTAACTACATGGCACATTCGGCACAACCATTAACGATGAATGCCTGCTTAGTTACCCATAGAAGTTATTGTTCAAGAAAGCAATTTCTGCTACTTCCAAATAAGCTTTTAAAAATCAAATCCATTACCCGTTAATTTTATTAACTCAGAAATTAACAGACCAAGCCATCAAATGTTTGTATGATGAGAATTTTATCCTTTGCAAAGAACAATAATCCAAACAGTTCAATGTATAATAATTCCATGAAAGTCAGAACTAAAGCACTCCTAAACCAGATTAAAAGTTGACTTGAAAAGTGCTTCCATACTCTTATGTAAAATGAATGCCATAACATAAAGCTATAGCATTCGTTCTTTTTCATTTAAAACCAGAAAACATATATTTATAGATAGTTCTAACAAGCATGGTATGCTGGACAGAATACAAAATATGCTAAGCAGTCCAGCATGATAAAAAAGGGTTTTCTTGAATGCATGGCCTTTTAGGGCATGGATCTTGACTAGCTTTTGTTTTTACATATGGACACAACCCATCTTTTCTTCATGATGTGACCGAAGTAGTCATGTTGGAAATAATAATAATTTAAAAAGTAGAAATATACTAATATTGCCATGTAACTTGAAAAATATATTTCATTATGCAGGTGCCTATTTCCTTATAGTCTTTAAAGTCACAGCAAGGTTATCAGAGATCTTTAAACACGTAAGTCCTTCATTCAGCTTTTTAAATTCCTGGCTTATTTCCTGACTCAGGAATAGGCTATAGTACTTCAGGTACAAATGAAACTGCCAACAGGCTGCTGCACTCTTTATACTCAGCCATACACATATTCTGACTCCAGCCTTTTACTGTTATGATTTTGATTTCATAACACCAATAATGTATTTCACATGTAATAGTCTTTAGGGATTATTACTGAACTTCTTGGGTGGTTTTAGCTACTCAGCCTCTGGCTCTGTGACTCTGCACAGACTAAACAGCGTTCTGCAGCATTCTTAGTAGGTATTCATGTACGTGGATCACACCACATATCACTGGGGAAGGCAGCCCACAAAGGCAAGTTTCCTCCTTTTCTCCTGTCCCAAGAAGAGGTTGGGTGCTTTACACCCCCATGAAATCTGTCATCCAGCCTCCTCCCATCCCACTGGGCTATCACAGGAGGCAATCAATTCATAAACTGCTGAAATCAATCTCATAGGATTTTTTTTTTTTTTTTTTTTTTTTTGCTTGGGCTTTAAGGTAGTCCCGATGTGGAAAGAGGAAGGTGACTGACTGCTCTAAGAGTTGTCTGAATGTGGGTGCTTCAAAAAATGAAGAATGAAGCCAGATGAATTTATTGCATGGATAGGGTTTAACGGTCTAACGCTTTAAAGAGATGGGAAAATTTGCTCAAGACATTTCCATGCAAAGCAGCTTCACTTCATTTTGGACAGTGAGAACTGGATCATTCCAAATTGTACACTGCTAAATCAGAATTGTTGAATGGCAAATGGCAAAGTCCTCTTCTGAGAGGAAAGGTGCTCAGAAATCTTAGGCTTGTTCCAATACGCCTCTATTCAAACTTACTTCAAAGTGAAAGGAAATTTAAACGTAGTCTGATCCATGCACAAAACAACACGAAGCTATTGCCTTTTTCACTATCTTTTGCATGTTTTATAAGGCTCATTTACTTGACTCCTCTTGACTGAAATGTGTTTAAAAAGTCTCTTGGTTTTAAGTATCAATAACTGTTTACTAGAAGGGTTCTTCAATTCATTCCTCAGTCTCAGTGCACTTTTATTCAGTTTGCTCATAACTGTGAAAAGTAAAAGCATGTTGCCAAAAACTGGGAGTTAACCATTTTAGTCAGGTCACGTGGAAGTCATGCAGCAACAGAATAATGTTAAAGGGGCATTTGTGTATCACTGAGAATGGCCCATGCTTTTATAAAATGATTACAAGCTTTGATTCATGACAGCTGCAGACAAGCTGGGTTAATTTTCTCCTTTTCTCAGCTTGATTCTGCCCACAAGAAAGAATTTCTATCTTGCATTCTCTTATCTCCAGCTAAATAAGATGAGCTATTTCTCAGGCAGAACAAATAAGAATTAGATCTTTCTGCAAGATGACATGCTGCTATAGCCAGGTTGAGCCTATGCCCTTTCAAAAATTCCTCACGAAACTTCCCTGTTTATTTCAGAGACTTTTTCCTATCTTTGCGCTTTATTTTGTCTACAGTCTTCTGGAATTTTTTTATTGGTGTTGTTAAGTGGTATAATTTAAGTGAGCACATCACGAGCATGTGTCCTTTTCCCTCACCCAAAATTGTTACAAGTTTCCCAGACTCCAAATGCAACCCAAATTAACCTGCTTGTAGCAAGACAGTTCGTATTCTCCATCTTGCTTATTTCACAGTGGGTTTTCACACAGTCATGTCAACAGGCCAATATATTCAGGTAGATACCACAGGTAGATGCTATAAATTAGGTAAACTCCAATCCCTAGTGTTGGCCTGGATATGCTAACCACACATAAAGTAAAATGGAGAAAAAGCATCCTGATGCCAACAGGAATTATTTTGAAAGACATCAGTTCAGCATGACATCACACCTGCTTCAGCATACTAATTTCTTAATGCTTATGTCTGTGTTTTGACAAAGACAATGGCCTGGACTCATACCACCATCCAAACTTTAGGGGCCCACTTCTTCTGGCTTCTTCCTCTAATAGTTGGAGATGGACACAGAAAGAGTCACTTAGCTCACTAAGCTAAGAGTAACACCTAG
Organism: Podiceps cristatus; assembly: GCA_000699545.1. Classification (NCBI taxonomy): domain Eukaryota; kingdom Metazoa; phylum Chordata; class Aves; order Podicipediformes; family Podicipedidae; genus Podiceps; species Podiceps cristatus. The sequence goes on from KL283924.1 coordinate 23,501, forward strand.
AACAAATGCCCTCCAGTTAGATGTTTTAGGCAAATTGAATGACACCATGTCAAAATACCCCTGTACTTCGATTATCACATAGATACACAACATTTTTTAGCCTGAGGAAGGGAAGACTGAGAGGGGACCTTATCAGTGCTTATAAATATCCTAAGGGTGGGTGTCAAAAGGATGGGGCCAGACTCTTTTCAGTGGTGCCCAACGACAAGACAAGGGCCAACGGACATAAACTGGAGTACAAGAAGTTCTGTCTGAACATGAAGAAAAACTACTTTAGTGTGAGGGTGGCAGAGCCTTGCACAGGCTGCCCAGAGAGGTGAGGATAAAAAAGAGATATTCAGAACCTGCCTGGTCGCGTTCCTGTGCGACCTGCTCTGGGTGACCCAGCTCTAGCAGGGGGTTGGACTAGATGGTCTCCATCCCCTACTGTTCTGTGATTCTGTGACACGTAGGGCTTTTCTGTGAGTGGGTGTGGGTGTGCACACATGCTATGAAATACCTTTTTGAAGATCTTTCCTAGGGACCCCGAGATACATCAGCTCAAGTGGACAAAGTTATGAGAGGGAAAATTAATATGCACAATATAGATCTTTCCAGTCTTGAGACTGATGCTGAAATTCTGAAACACCACTAAGAGAAGAGTTTGTTCAACTTCCTCCATGTAATTGAAATGACCTCCACATCGACAAATGATTCAGGACAATAACTGTCTATGCTCAGGACCAAGGCACAGGCCTGGGCTCTACAATCACTCAGATCTAACAGACCCCAGTTACGTGACAAAGCCAGCATGCTGAGGGAAGACTGGAAAGCAACCTAGACCCTGGCTGTACACTTGGGCTGTTAGAAATTTTACTTTTGCCCTCATTCCTTTTTCTCATACAAACCAGATATGTCCAGGTTTTTTTACTCCAGGTTCACACTTCATAATAATCAGCAGTAGCAGTGTTGATCATCACATTTTAAAAAACCTTATCTTTAAGAAAAGTGGATTTTTAATAAGTTAAATAAGTTAAATAACTTTAGAGAGTCTTTTGGCACTGTTGGTTCAGATTCTTTTGTTAAAGTATACAGATTCAGCAAAGAAAAAAAAAAAAAGATGTATCACTTGCAGCAACAAAGCTGGGGGGGGGGTTGCAATTGGAAGGACTACAGAAACCCAATTTCATTTATTTATATGATATGAAAATGCATTGGGCAATGGGAACAACCAGACTTTGGCATGGGAGGATTCTCCTCCAAAAGCTGTTAGACAGAAGCACACAAAATCAACGATTTTTCTAGTGGCCCATCCATGTGTTAGATAAGCACACGGGACAACATAAGCCTCATATTCTAATTTGACATAAGCATATCTGACTGGGCAGATGATACCAAGGGAATGAACAAATAACAGATATCATCCTCCCCATCCTAAATCTGTACTTGTGCTATAGCTTGCCTTACAGTGAGCTTAAATCAAATCTACAAATGTTCAGGACATATGAAAGAATAAATTAAACTGGAACCCAGAAAACAATAGCACCGCAGTAATACTACCCAGCTATCTTCATTTTCTCTATCTTTAGCTTCTGTCAGAGCCTCCTTCGGTGCTCTGCTGTGCTCATTTTTGTTAAGAATTTGTTTCAGAGTTGGGATTCCAGAAAATGAGAAAGATTATTCTTGCATAGGTCTCACAGCACTGCTGGGTGAAAGCTCTGAAC